>ML405113.1:44708-59850 GCA_005239525.1 Nicotiana knightiana | reverse complement strand
GAACATCACGTATTTTGATGATACTTGAAAGAGCAGTATTTGGGAAAGTGTATTTGAACACCCCGTTTTTGAAGAGACTATGTTATAAAGATTTCTCTTTATAATAATATATAAATATACATTCAGAGAAAGTATGTTTCAAAGAAGAAATTTCTCTATTCTGAAATGATTATATCTTTAAAGTTTTCAAAATGAAGTCACGATTTAAAGGTTTTTACTCGAAGGTTTGACCAGTTTTATTGAGTCATTGGCTAAGCCCTGACGTGAATAAACTAATGTAGTGCTGATTTGCTTGTGTTTTTGTTGGGTTGTAGTTGCCGCCATTTGGATTGCATCCTTCCCATTCTCTTTGCGTATTTCTATTATGTTGTCCGTTGATCGTGATTATTGAATTTTCTTCCGTGTTATTCGATTGTATCGTTAAATACATTGAGAAATCTTTAGATAGATATTTTGGTTCGGCCATTTATACATCTTGCCTTTTACTTATTATACCGATGGTGTCTTGATTAGTCCTCGTCACTACTTCACCGAGGTTAGTCTTGATACATTCTAGGCACCGATGTGGTGTGCTCATACTACACTTCTGTACATTTTTGTGTGCAGCTTCAGGTTATGGTTGTTGGTAGCTGCGCAGATCGGTGATGAGGAGACTCAAGGTAACCTGCTGCTGCGTTCGCAGGCTTCGGAGTCACCTTCCTGTTTTATTTATACTCAACTGTACTTACTTATTCCTAGACAGTTGTATTTCGATTTGATAGAAAGATTTTGTAGAGCTTATGACTTGTACTTACCGGGTTTTGGGAAATTGTAAACTCTGTCAAGAATTCAATTTCGAAATTTTTAAAACTCTTTTATTATTGTTGTTGTTCAGTGAAAATGTTAGGCTTACCTAGTCCCTAAGACTAGGTGCCATCACGATACCCAACGGAGGGGAATTTGGGTCGTGACAACGACATTAAGTACATAGCTTATGACTATCATGACATTCCGGTTTTTGGGAAGTGAAAGTGTACATGCTGAGCAGCTATGTTATATCTTCTTGAGTTCTTTGCTGTCTTTATTTTATTGATTCTATTATTTTCCGCAAATTTTAGGCTTACCTAGTCGTAGAAACTAGGTGCCGTCACGATACCCTCCGGAGGGCAAAACGGGTCGTGATAACTTTTGAGGAGGTTCGAACTGGTGAGGTATTCACTAGTGAGGCACCAACAGATGAGGCTTCCCAAAACCCAAATAACCCTACTGAAAATAACCCTAACCTTGCTGGAGAACAAACTTTTGAGGGTGACCAAATAGAAGTTGATGAAGATGTTTTAGAAGAAGGTGAATATGATAAATCTACTGAAAGTAGCTCACCTTCTGAACATGATGAGCTATTTGAAGAAGGTGTTGAAGACTATGGTAGTGATGTGCATGAAGAATGTAGGGATTTCAGGAAAGAGAGGAGGTATTTTCAGAGAATAAAAAAGAGGGTGAGAAGACCTGACAATAAAGAAGTTCCTTTAACTGAAGGAAGTCCTAAATCAAAACCTGATTTAGGATATGATGAACATGTTGCTGCCCAACAAACTCCAGGCCAAAAAAGGAACTTAGATGGTATTTTTTGTGTTGATGCACCTTACTATGGAAGTTCTAAAGCAGGCAGTTTTGACACAGATCATGAGGCAGATGTTGAAGAAGTTGAACAGAAGGTAAAAGCTTTCAAGAGGAAGAAGGATACTAAAAGAGTTATATTGATCCTACTTGTGAGAAGATTGTCTAGGAATCGGGACTTGTGTTTGAGAATGTTGATAAGTTTAGAGAAGTAGTGACAAAATATGCAATTCAGGAGAAGAGACAGATTGAAAAGTATGTGAATGAACCTGATAAAGTTAGAGTGAAGTGTTGCAAAGAGGGATGTAAGTGGTTATTGTTTGCAAATGTTGATGGTAATAGTAATAAATTTATGGTTAAAACATACTACTCAATTCACAAGTGTGTAGAAACTACTAGAAACTATCTTTGCAACTCCAAATATTTGGCCAAGCGATTTAGGGACAGAATCATTGAACAACCAAACATAAGGAGCACATTTTGAGTAAGGATAATTTGAAATGCACAATTCATTGGAATGGTGAATATGGATATGAAATAGAGGAAGGCCCATATAAGAAGCACATTGTGAGTATGGATAATTTGAGTTGTAGTTGCAGAGCATGGCAGCTTAGAGGCATTCCTTGCCAACATGCCATTGCAACAATGCCTTTCAAGCAACTGGAACCTATAAGGTATGTTTCTCACTGGTATAACAAAGAAACCTACCGCAAGACTTGTTCAAGCTTTATTCAACAAATGAATGGTATGGACATGTGGCCACAATCTGAAAATCCACAAGTAGCACCTCCTGAAATCAAGTCAATGCCAGGGAGGCCAAAGAAACTAAGAAGGAAAGGAGCCACCGAATCCAAAAAAATAGGAAAGTTGAGTAGGTGTGGGGACCAAGTGACTTGCAGCTTGTGTAAAGCAAAGGGACACAATAAGAGAGGTTGTCCATACGTTGTTTCATCAACTGCTGCTGGTGCTTCATCAACTGCATCTGCTGCTGCTGCTTCAACATTTGTTGTTGCTGTTGCTTCAGCATCTTTTGCTGCTAGAAGAGGAAGAGGTATAGGGAGGGGAAGGGCTCCACCTACTGCTGTAGCTTCATCATCTTTTGGTTCAACAAATATTTGTGGAAGAGGTAGGGGTAGGGGAAGTGCACCGCTTGCTGGTTCATCAAGTATGCCACATGCTGGGTCAACAGGTGCTTCTGGAAGAGGAAGGGCTAGAGCAAGAGGAAGGGGAAGGGGAACTGGTGACTTAGAGGGTGTCACACCTCCTTTTTCACCGGTGAGGGTAATAAGGGAATTTTTCCCATTAAAGTGATATTATTCGGTTTTTGGACTTATTATTATTTCAGAGTCGCCACCCGAATTTTTGACGATGCTCCGGGACACCGTTTTGTTTTAAAATCCCAAACCGAGGAAATTTTGACTCTGTTTTAATTTGTCTGCTACCAGAAATCCGAGTAAGGAATTCTGTTAACCCGGGAGAAGGTGTTAGGCATTCCCGGATTCCGTGGTTCTAGCACGGTCGCTTAGCTATTAATATTTGGCCTAATTATCTAATCATTTACATATTTTGAACCTACTGTTCTTTTTTTTTTTTTTAATCTTTTTCAATTTTTAGCCGCTTTTAATATTTATGGATTTATCTTGAAACAAGTCACGATGGCGTGCACTTGTTTGTTTTTGGACATATTACAATTACGCCACATGAAATGCACCCACAATTGCAACACGCGATTTTAATATAATTTGAAGTTGAAGACGGGGACATGAGTTGTCGCACCCGAGTGTAGATTGCGTAGTCAAGACTATGGTCGTGACTGTTTTATAGTGCCTATTTGAGGCGATGTTTGATTATTCTTTATGTTTTCTATTTGAAGGAACATCTTAGTTTTTAAAATCAATTAGGACATTTTATGGATTTATCTTGGACAAGTTATGATGACGTACACTTGTTGTTTTTGAACACATGGTAATCACGTCACATGAAATGCACCCGTGGTTTCTATATGCGTCATATTAGTTGTTTGGAGTGAGGGTCGGGGGCATGAGTTGCCATTCCCGAGTGTAGTTTAGGGTAATTTGAGATAATAGTTGATTCTTTTATCCAAATTTCAACCTAAAGATGTATTTTTCGACCTAAAGGATATGTTGAAGATTGTTTAAGCTTAAATTCTGAAGGACACAAATCTTGGGATATGGCCATATTTAGCCTAGTGTTATCATTTAACTCTTTTGGCCAATCGTAATTGTGGCTAATTTATAGGGAGGTCACTAGTTCAAGAAATCCAACTAAGTCTTAATAATCTTTACTTTCCAGTTTGATGAATAAATAGAAAATATGGTAATAAAAAATACACGTTCATTCATACATACACTTATGAGCATAACACAATGGATTTACTGGTTTTCCATTTTTGGCAGCCTAAACATGAATCTAAAATACTCATTAATTATGAAATGGATTGGCAAGGCAAGATTGTGCTACTTTCAGAACTCTTATGATTTCTAGCAAAAAGATTGAACCACAAGCAGCCTTATTAATTTTTTTTTGAGCAGTGATTCTTATCAATTTAAAACAAACTGATCTCATGTTTCTAAAAGCTTAAAATTCACACGGATGGATACATTGATTTTCACAGATTTATGAGACACAAGATAATCTACTGATTCTATTCATGTTGAAACTCTACTGAATTTGAAATAACCATTTTTCCAATAAAAATTCAAACGGGGTGTTTATACAGGTTTTATATACGTTTTAAATATCATTTGCAGAACAGAAAAATGTAAACTCGAAATTTCAGGAACATGAATAAAATTGAAATTAAGCGTACAGTCCAGTCTTAAATTACATTACAATGAAAGCACAAGAAATACAGGGAGAGGGGTATAACTTGACTTCCACTATACACTTTACAGAATGGAATAAACTAAAAATAAAATTCTAACTAATTTGCTGACTCGAAACTCCCTTGAAGCCTTACGTTTGAGCCTTCTCTTTGGAATCTGTAAACACCCCAATTGATTGAGTGTTATGCAGCTACCAGAACCAAAATGACCACGCGAAGGTCAATTTTAATTCTGATAATGCTTGTGGTCAAACCATATTACCTGGCAAAATTATTTACGCACTTCCTCAGGGTGAATGTGATTATAGGAATCAACTTACCTCTGGACTTGTCTCTTTTATACTTGGGACCTTTAGTCCATATTAATTCCTTAACTTGATTATTTAGGCGTTTCGAGAGGATAAATTTGATCAGCATAAAGGATTCCAGATTTTCTCCTCTAGTGAGCCTTTGATTGTCCATTTTACATCCATTGAAATGACAATTCCAGCAAGTTAACTACTGCTTATGCACTGTTATGAGACGAATTTGACTACCCAAAGAGTCAAAGTCACCTACCTTAGTGCTAACATTAACATAATTCTAAACTATATGGTACTTTAATTATCTAGGCATTTTTAGGGGATGAATTTGACCATTCAAGGGTTCAAATTCCTCACCCTAAGGCCCATCTTAACTACATCCTTTATACTCTTTTGAGGGGTAAACTTCAGCCAACTAGTGTTTATGCACTACTATGGGGTGAATTTGACTATCAACCGGTCAAACTCATCTACCATAGTGCTAATACTAACCTATCTGGAGACTTGCTTATTGAATCTCTTTATTGACCAAAAAGACTCAATTGAAAGCATATTTTCTGCACTCTTAGGGAAAGAATCTGACCATAGACAAGGCTAGATTCAATCATCCTAGTACAACTTGTTCTATTATTTGGAATTATGAATATTAACTAAACGGTCATTAAACCACATACACCAACCAAAAAATACCAATATCAAAATATTATTTTTCACACTCACAGGTTCATTATCATGCTAACAAACATCTATAAAACCACATTTACGTACAATAGAAGAAACAACCTTATTTATCAAGAACAACTAACTTAAGCAATGAGTAAAAGAAGAGAGTTCCAATCCAGCATTTCATTGAGAACAAGAAGAGTTAATACATACCTTTTTAAGAGTAAAGCAACAGAAAATTTGACCAAATAAAGGTCAAATGCTAAAAACTGGAGATCAACACAACAACTAACAGGAAACAAGACCAGCAGTAAAGAAGCCCAGAAAGTGAGAGCTTGGAAAACCAGAAATTGAAGCAAGACCAGCAAGAAAACAGATTTCAACCGGATAAACTTTTAAAACCCAGAAAAACCAGTCAGCTACCACCCAAGTTCAAGAATACCAAGACTGAAGAAAACCAGATTTTTTCAGATATTTCTATACCTAATCGAGTGTTCTTTCAGTATAGGATTTCCACTGTGTGTGTGTATATGAAATTTCTGTATCCAGATTTTCAGCAGGGCCCAAGGTTTAAAAAAGTCCCCTGAATATGTGATGCGAGGCTAGAATTCATGGCTTAACATGTTATATGCCCTACATTTTATGTGCGTTAATGATAAAAATACCCTTTTTATGTGCATAATAGAGTCTATTTCATGTGTAGGTGAATTCAAGATGGAAACTGAGCTAAATGGATGCAAATACATCAAAAATACGCTCAAGAGGCGAGGAGGAGTGCACCGGGCTATAGCTGGGGGCCAGAGCCCAAACGACTGGCCCTGCCTGGCGTTAGCCAGGCGTTAGAGTCCAAACGCCGGCCCTAGCCTGCGTTAGCCAGGCGTTGGAGTCCAAACGCCAGCCCTAGCCTGGCGTTATCCAGGCGTTAGACTCATAACGCCAGGCTCCTGTTTCGGTCAATTCCGAGTTTTGACAAGTTTAAGTGTTTCCCGGTTGGAATAGAAGTCTCCTACACGTTTAGGGTTTGTCCTAAACATATAAATAGACCCCTAAAACACAAATTAACGAGGATTGGAAGGCAGACGAAGGATTTGATGAGAAGAAACCATTGAAGTGACAAAACATTGATTTCTACATCTTTTATTCATTACTTTGTAGTTCAATTATGCAATTTATTTTGGGTTTGATTTGTATGAACATGTCTAGCTAACTTATTTAATCTAGGGTTTTGGTAGAACTCGTTGGGTATGAATTTATTGCGATATTAATATATTTTGGTTGATTATTCTCTATTTGTTCAACTACGTTCTTGTTGTAGTTGATTGAAAGGGCCCTCAATTAGTTGTGCCTATTTATTATGTATCTACTTGAGAGAGAGTGCATATTTAGGTAGTTGTTTGAACAACATCACTCCCGGAGTATAGACGAAAGTCATAACCGAGGGTTTAGAGGTTGGATTAGAGATAACGATACCTCGGGTGCAATCTAAAGTGAACTGTATTGCAATCTAGCTAGCGTAACTTGAGAGAGTGCGTCTAGTAAATTATCATAATTACTTGAGAGAGATTTATGGTAGATAGAGTGTTCATGATTGATAGAGACGATTAATTAAACTATAAGAAATATCCGAGAAAGAATTCACCAACGGGGGAAACCATAACCTTAGACCTTTATTATCATTGTTTACACTATATTGTTAGTTAATTGCTAGTTTATTATTTTGTTATTAGATTTAGTAAACATCACCACTTGATATTCAAAAGTCTTGAGAAAATTGATTAAGTAATAGTTTAGTATTTTAAATACTTAATTGATACGTAAATTCCCTGTGGGATCGACTCTGGGCGTAATACCCCGGATTATATTTGCAGCGCCCGTTTAGTCTTTCTATAAGACATAGTTGAGCGTGGTCAATATGTAAAAAGAAAGTCTATTTATAGGATATTTGGGAACAGGATATTCTTTTGAATATTCCCTATCCAAAGCAGAAAAACAACACTCAATAGTACATAGGGCAGCTGTCAACCCTATCTTTGGGACATCTGCCCCTACTCTAGAACTTTATTACTCATTAAAAGACCTCTTTACCCTTGAAAATCTAATTTCCTAATATATATTTCCTAATGTACCCCTTGAAGCCCCTGTATTTACCATTAGGTAACCAGGGTTACTTGCTTGGGTTATTATTTAACTCTAGTTATGTCCCTTAGGTGACTTCTAGTTGTTCTTTAACCAAGGTTAGGTTAACTAATTAAAGGTTAATTGATTAAATGCCTAAAGATAGTTTTCATACTAATTATCTATGTTTAAGTTAATTAAATAAAGTAGGTCAATCAATTTAATTCCTTAATTTAAGTTAACTGACTTAGTTAAGTTAATTCAATTTGATTACCTAAAATCAGAGGCTTAATCAATTATTAAGCTTAGGTTTAAATAAATTAATTAATCAGTTTAAGTAGGCTTAATTAAGGTTAGTCAACTTAGTTTTCTTAACTTAGGTTAAATGATTTATTTTAGTTAATTAAACCTAAACTAATTATCTTAAACAAAAAAAGAAATTTTTTCCAGTTAATTACTCAAGAGGCTACCTAAGGTAGTTTTAGGTTGAAGGAGTTGAAATTATTTAAATGTGAGACTAGGTGAATCATTTGTTTTTTAGATTTAGTCAATTTCTTATCATAGCTGCCAGTTCAAGCTTAACCAGTTAATTAGGCTCTTAGAGTTAGTCTTTTAATTAAACTATTAGTTTTTAAAGGTATATTTGGTTAATCGAGTATAATTATCTCCTAATTACCTAATTAATAAGTACCTAATCGGTTGATTGGCTACCTTAATGATTAATATAGTTAAGTAGAAAAGGAAGCAATTTTCAGCATAGTAGTCACATTAAGGGCAGAAATAGTTAAGTAAACCTGAATCCTAAAGCGACTTCATTAAACAACTAACTAACACGTACTGATTAATTATACTAATTAATTAACATATACTAAAAGGCATTATTAACAAAGAATCTTAGTCATTAATCGACAAACCGAATTAAACTAAACATGATAAAATTAGAACATGGTTCAAAACTAATTAAGAGAAACAAATAAAGAAAATAGAATCTAATCCTAATGATATCAAATGAATAGTGGCAGGTTTCTTTTAATAGAAAAAGAAAAATGGCCGAAAAGGAATTACAACATATAGTTCTATTGTAAAACAATACTGTTAAGCTAAAAATCTTGTTGCTTTTGGTTCTTCTTAGTCAACCAAGAACAAATTAAGAATAATTAGTCAACGAGCAAGAAGAGAAAGGAGAAGAAAAAAAAAGAACCAAAAGAAAAAAAAAATCAAATAAACTGAAATAGCCTAAAACAGTGATTGGCATGAGATTTGGTTTTAATAACATGCAAAATAACAAGAAGAGAAAGAGAATACCCATTAAAGGGTTTGGCCGGAGAGAGTGAAATGGCCTGACCTTGGCCGGATTCCGGAGGGTTTGAAAACGAGTCAAACCCACATGAATCAATTGCTCTTATCAATAGCAACTGACTCATGTAGATCCGAATCGTTGAATCGTTCGAAGTCGACTGTTGTAGCATTTTAGGTTTTTCAGATTCTTAGATCTGAAATCGGGTGATTTTGGGTGGGATTTTGGTGGAATCAATGACGGGAGGTGATTGAGGAAAGGGTGAGGATCATATTGTTAAAATTTGGGGTTGATTGGAGAAGTTCCGCTGCCGGAGGCGATTTTCGGTCGGCGGAACCCTAGGGCAGCTAGGGTTTGGTCGAGACAGAAGAGAGAGAGACGGAGGGATGGGGGGCGGCTAGGGTTTTGGGGGGTTAAGCTTTGAACGAAATGACGGGGGGTGGTGAGTGTTTGGACAGTTTTATAGTGGGTGTGAGAGGGGTTCCCAGTCGTTTGATCTAACTCAATCAATGGCTGGGATTGATCCTTAATTAAACGGGGTCGTTTGGGTAGTGTAGGGGCAGGCCGGGTGGGCTATGGGATTTGGGCTGGGTTGTTTGAGTGTATAGAGATAGGGGTTGGGCCTGGGTATTTCTTGGCCCAAGTCCGACTTAATTCTCTTTTTAAACTAATCTAAACTACTTAATTAATTTAAATTAACTTAAAACTCCACAAAAATATATTAATTAATTCTAAATCAGTCTAATTAGAGATTGATTGGTAAATAAATTAAGGGTGAAACAATTAATTTGACAATTTTCACAATTTGTTCGAAAAAATGACTAAATTTAGCAATTAGTTATTAAAACTACATTACATCAAATAATCATCCGTTTGTTATTTTATTCAATTAATTAAAAATAATGAATATATAATTCCGTGATAATAATGATGCACATAATTACGCAAATTTAAATAATTTTAAAGGATGAATTATAATATGCAATGCAAAATAAATTCACAGTTAACACTAAAATTCAACAAAAAATTGTGAAATTAATTTATTTTATTGAATTTTGTAGGAGTATATGGTGGGTGAAAAATCACATGCTCACAGCTGCCCCTCATTTTCGGGCAAAGACAAAGTGAGCAGTCGTGAACGACTTTTACCCATTCACATTCTCCATCTGAAGCGTTTTTGAAAAGTTTGAACGAACCCTGCTTCAGAGGTTGCCTACATATCCTTGGCTATAAAGGAATCAGGTCAGTGTAGTTCTGGAAGTTTTGGTAGCTGGGACTACCGAGTAACTGTGGTTTCACTGCGCTTGCTGCTGTTACTGCTGCTGATCTCCTTATTACACCCAAGTACAAAACGAGGGACTAACTAAAACCTATGAGCTGCTACAAGATTCCTATCTAGGACTTGGTCTTGAGTCTTGATCTTTTGCTGACTCTGACTTGGATCCTGGTGTTTGTTAATCGCAGATGCTGTTTTGTCTTATCGTTCCTCGGATCAAAGCAGGATATACTGGACAGATGACTTCAATCTCGTCCTGAATAGTCCACATCTTCCCCGTTTGTGCACTTTTGGATTAAATCTTCTCTTTCTTATTTTTGTTTTGTTATTTTTTGGATCGAAACTTCTTCTTTTGGTCGTCTCGAGTTCCAATGTACTAGAAACGTAATCTGCACAAAATCAAAACAAACGAACGAACGAAATTTTCTTCCCCAATTTTCACTAGGAGAATTTTGTGAGTTATTGTACCAAACTCTATGCTACTTCATTATTGAAAGCAATGAAAAGCCGGGACTGGTGCATCCGGAGTTACTGCAGACTAGGGAGTGGATACCCTATATCTCAAAGCGCGATCAAATAGGGGTTGGGAGCCCTATGTTGAAAAATGAAATCAACTAGGGATTTTGTACCCTATGTTGGAAAAGAAATCAACCAGGGAGTGTATACCCTTGATCGGAAAAGAAAGCATCAACCAGGGAGTGTATACCCTTGATTGGAAAATAAAACATCAACCAGGGAGTGTATACCCATGATTGGAAAAGAAAGCATCAACCAGGAGGTGTATACCCTTGATTGGAAAAGAAAACATCAACCAGGAAGTGTATACCCTTGATTGGCATCGACTACGGGAGTGTATACCCTGCGTCGGGAAAATAAAATCAACCAGGAAGTGCATACCCTTGATTGAAAAAGAAAGCATCAACCAGAGAGTGTATACCATTGATTGGAAGAGAAAGCATCAACCAGTGAGTGTATACCCTTGATTGGAAAAGAAATCAACCAGGGAGTGTATACCCTTGATTGGAAAAGAAAGCATCAACCAGGGAGTGTATACCCTTGATTGGAAAACAAAGCATCAACCAGGGAGTGTATACCCTTGATTGGCATCGACTACGGGGGCGTGTACACCCATGTCAGGAAAAGAAATCAACCAGGGAGTGTATACCCTTGATTGGAAAAGAAATCATCAACCAGGGAGTGTATACCCTTAATTGGCATCGATTACGGGAGTGTATACCCTGCGTCGGGAAAAGAAATCAACCAAGGAGTGTATACCCTTTATTTGAAAGGAAAACATCAACCAGGGAGTGTATGCCTTTTATTTGAAAAGAAAACATCGACCAGTGAGTGTATACCCTTGATTGGCATAGACTACGAGGGTGTATACCCTGCGTCGGGAAAAGAAATCAATCAGGGAGTGTATACCCTTGATTGGAAAAGAAATCATCAACCAGGGAGTGTATACCCTTGATTGGAAAAGAAATCATCAACCAGGGTGTGTATACCCTTGATTGGCATCGACTACCGGAGTGTATACCCTGCGTCGGGAAAAGAAATCAATCAGGGAGTGTATACCTTTGATTGGAAAAGAAATCATCAACCAGGGAGTGTATACCCTTGATTGGCATCGACTACGGGAACGTGTAGACCCATGTCGGGAAAAGGTGTAGTTGGGGATTGGAGGCCTCATACTACTTTGCATGCGAGAAAAGATTTTTAGAGGAACTTCCCTTTGTTTGGAGTTAATGTTGCAGAGCTCCTTCTAGCTCTTGCGCAATTCCTTTTGGTTGCACTTGCTTTTGCATGGTTGCTTTTGAGTTGCACCTGTTTCAGATTTTCAAACAAAGAACAATTCGTTAGTTTGAAACGGTTGTTGGTTTTGCGGCCTTGATTTTCAGCTGCTTGATCTCAGTTCTCTATATGAAGATCTCAACCACTTGCTTGCTTGTTTGCTGGGGATTGGGTTTCATCTCTCATCCCCGGGACCTTGGCTTTCCAGATTTTACCATGGTGACCGGTCCTGTGGGACCCAACATTTTTGCTTGGCCTTTGTAGGATTTTCACTTGCTTTTTCTTTTGGATTTCCAGGGTATCGGGGGAAGTTTTGGTCCCTCAAATTCTGCTGCGACGGTTAGTCGTGTGGGACTTAACCTTTCCAACTTTATTTCGCCTTTATTGGCCTTTCACTTCTGACTTTTCTTCCAATTGTAACTTTAGGTCATTTGGAATACTTCGGCTTTTAAAGCCTTGCCAAGATGGTTAGCCACGCGAGGCTCAACCTTTCAACTTCATTCGCCTTTATAGGCACTTCAATTTGATTTTCTCCTTTCAAGGTTTTGAGTTTGAATCATCGGCCATTGTGGCAAGTCGGGATCGACTCGACTCCCCTGACGAGGCTGGGTGCCTTTTTCATATTGACCCGTGTCAAATGAGAGCCCTGTAAATCAGTCTTGCCATCTTTTCTTTGCCTTAGTTTCGAGACAGAGTTAGACTGAAAGGGATTCATAAGAAAAAATAAACGACAGAATGGACAACGAATTTAAACAAGAGGTGTCCCTTTCGGGGAAAGGAAAGAAGGACTTATCTGGAGTGCATGCAGACTTCAATGAACATGACATGCACTTTGGACTGGATTCCTGATCCGTGTAAACTGTCCGACTCTCATAAATTCATCATAACTATTACCTCGAGATTGAGAAACCTTGCCTCGGACTGCGTCCATGTCAGTGACCCAATATCCTTTTCGATCAGTGGCGCCCTTTGCGGTTTTTCACCAACTAACCTCTCTCATTTCTCTTCTCACCATCGCCTTGTAGTGCTCTTTGCGAGTTTTCACTAGCAAGACTCATTTTTAATTTATCTGCTTACCGTCGCCTCTCAGTGCCCGTGTGGGTTTTCACCGATAAGACTCTCTCATTTTGTTTCTCTCATTTGCTTGCACCAGATTCGACACTGTATCCTCCAACTTTAAGCATGTTTACCAATTGATCGGAAGGACTTGAACAGGGTTTTGGTGAGAAGAATTTGTATTGAATTACAACTTTGGAACCTCTCCGGCAAAATTATCACCAAACATATTATAACATCCTCCCCAGCTTAAACTCTTGGGGAAATGTGGATTTTTTTTATTTCGGTGTGATTAAACCCCAGAGAGAGGCTTCCTATGTATCCTTTCGGAATTAAGTCGAACGTAGTTCAGGGAACTTTTGTTTTTTTGTTTCTATTTTTTGATGATTTTTTTTTCTTCTTTTTTTTTGACTTTTTTTTTTCTTTTCTATTTTTTCATTTCATTATTTTTGTTTCTTTTTTCAACATATCCTTTTTTTTTTGTTTTCCAATAACACTTTCGGGTTCCAAAGAGGGTAATCAAAGAAGAGTAACCGGCTCAAAGGGTTTGCAAAAGGGTTAATGGTGTTTGGGTAGTGAGAGTGAAAGCCTTTGTCATCCCAACCGGAGAACATTTGAAATATATAGAGGATCAAACATAGTACCTTTTGACGGCATCCATTGACAGCAGTTTCGGGGTCATTTCCTTCGATGTCCCCTAAGTATAACGCTCTTTTTGGTAGCAATTTCCTTATGATGTATGGACCTTTCCAGTTTGGGGCGAATTTTCCTTTCGCTTCTTCGTGGTGCGGGAGGATACGTCTTAAAACGAGTTGCCCACTTCAAAGTTCCTAGGCCGCACTTTCTTGTTGTAAGCGCGGGCCATTCTTTGCTGGTATAATTGTCCGTGGCACACTGCAGCCATTCTTTTCTCATCAATCAAAGTTAATTGCTCCAGTCAGGTCTTGACCCACTCATTGTCCTCAATTTATGCTTCAACAATAATCCGAAGGGAAGGAATTTCGAATTCTGTGGGTATTACGACTTCACTGCCGTAAACCAATAGGTAACGGGTAGCTCCAACCGATGTGCGAACGGTCGTGCGATATTCCAACAATGCAAAAGGCAGCTTTTCATGCCATTTCCTGGATGTTTGAATCATTTTCCTGAGAATTTTCTTGATGTTTTTGTTTGCTGCTTCAACGACGCCATTGGCTTTTGGTCGGTAAGGGGTCGAGTTGTGGTGTGTTATCTGGAACTGTTCACATACCTCCCTCATCAAGTTACTGTTTAGATTTGCGGCATTGTCGGTAATGATAGTTTTTGGGATACCAAAACGACAGATGATATTAGCATGCACGAAATCCACCACCACTTTCTTAGTGACATATTTGAACGTGACGGCCTCGACCCATTTCGTAAAATAGTCGATAGCAACTAAAATGAATTTGTGCCCGTTTGAGGCCCTTAGCTCGATTGGCCCAATGACATCCATTCCCCAGGCAACAAATGGCCAGGGTGCCGACATAGGATGCAGTTCTGATGGTGGTGCATGGATTAGGTCGCCATGTATTTGACACTTATGGCACTTCCGGACGAAACCGAAACAATCTTTCTCCATGGTCATCCAATAATATCCAGCCCGCAAGATTTTCTTTGCGAGGACGTACCCATTCATGTGGGGACCGCATACTCCTGAATGGACCTCGCCCATGATCCTTTCGGCTTCTTTGGCGTCTACACATCTTAACAGATTTAGATCGGGAGTCCTTTTATACAGTACTTCCCCACTTAGGAAGAAACTGCTGGCGAGCCTTCGGATGGTTCTCTTTTGGTCTCCGTTGGCCTGCTCGGGATATTCTCTTGTCTTCAAAAATCTTTTAATATCATGATACCATGGTTGGACATCGGGTTCTACTTCGACCGTGTTGCAATAACCATGTCTTTCCTTGATTTGGATCTCCAATGGGTCTATGCGAACATTACCCGGATAGGGCAGCATTGCAGCTAGGGTAGCCAGCACATCGGCTAACTCATTGTGGCACCGAGGAATATATCTGAACTCGACGACTCTGAATCGCTTACTAAGATCCTCCACATGCTGTCTGTAGGGAAGGAGTTTAAGATCTCGAGTTTTCCACTCCCTTGAGCCTGCTAATGATCAAATCGGAGTCCCCCATGATCAACAACTCTTCTACATCCATGTCAATGGCCATGTTCAT
>ML405113.1:11479-44678 GCA_005239525.1 Nicotiana knightiana | reverse complement strand
AGTTTCCCACTCTCCCTGAGCCTGCTTAATGATCAAATCGGAGTCCCCCATGATCAACAACTCTTCTACATCCATGTCAATGGCCATGTTCATTCCCATTATACAAGCTTCATATTCAGCAGTATTGTTTGTGCAGAAGAAACGGAGGCGGGCCGTGGCAGGGTAGTGTTGTCCTGTGGGTGAAATCAAGATTGCCCCTATCCCAATACCTTTCGCATTGGCTGCTCCGTCGAAGAACATTTTCCAGGTGTCAGCGCCTTCCGAGATTACTTCGACGGAGTTGATTTCTTCATCCGGAAAATAAGTGCTCAAGGGTTGGTATTCATCATCAACCGGATTTTCAGCTAGATGATCGGCCAATGCTTGAGCTTTCATAGCTGTGCAAGTGATATAGACAATATCAAATTCTGTGAGTAAGATTTTCCATTTTGCTAATCTCCCGGTGGGCATTGGCTTTTCGAATATGTACTTCAAAGGATCCAGCCTCGTGATGAGGTAGGTGGTATAAGCAAATAAATAATTTCGGAGCTTCTGAGCAACCCAAGTTAGAGCGCAACAAGTCCTTTCTAACTGAGAATTCCNTGGCCTGCTCTTTCTTCCCGGTTGCATCGTGTTGCCCGAGAACACACCTAAAGGAATTTTCTAGCACCGTCAGGTATAGGAACAAAGGTTTCCCTGGTTCTGGTGGGACTAACACTGGAGGATTTGACAGATATTCTTTGATCTTGTTGAAAGCGTCCTGGCACTCGTCTGTCCATTTGATGGCTGCATCTTTTTTCAGCAGCTTGAATGGGCTCACATGTGAATGTCAACTGAGCAATGAACCTGCTGATGTAATTCAACCTACCCAGCAGATTCTCGAATTCCTTCCTGGTTCTTGGGGGTGGAAGATCCCGAATATATTTTATCTTTGTCGGGTCTAGCTCGATGCCCCGTCGACTGACTATAAATCCCAGTAATTTTCCGGATGGAACTCCTAAAGCGCATTTGGTTGGGTTTAATTTCAAATCATATTTGCGCAGGCGTTTGAAGAATTTCCTCAAATGCTGCACATGGTCACTTTGGGTTTTGGACTTAATGATCACATCATCCACGTACACCTCATCTCCTGATGCATCATGTCGTGGAATATGGCGGTCATGGCCCTCATATAAGTTGCCCCAGCGTTCTTTAAACCAAATGGCATGACCCGGTAACAGTATGTTCCCCAGGGTGTAGTGAAGGCTGTCTTTTCTGCATCCTCTTCATCCATCAACACCTGGTGATATCCGGCATAACAATCGACAAAAGACTGTACCTCATGTTTGGCACAATTGTCAACTCGGTAGCCGACACATACTCGGACCTTTCCGTCCTTTTAGGCACCGAAACCACATTGGCCAGCCGGGTGGTGTATTGGACCACTTGGATTACTCCAGCCTTTAATTTTTTAGCGACCTCTTCTTTGATCTTGTCACTCATGTCTGTTTTAAATTTCCTCTGCTTTTGTTGGACAGGTGGATGACCGGGGTAGGTTGGCAATTTGTGTACCACCAAGTCCATACTTAGTCCGGGCATGTCGTCGTAGGACCAAGAAAACACGTCTTGGAATTCAAATATGAGTTGAATCAAGGCGTCCCTAGTCCTTTCGTCCATGTGGACGCTTATCATGGTTTATTGAATCTCCTCTTCACTTCCCAAGTTAACGGGTTCTGTTTCGTTCAAGTTTGGCTTAGGCTTATTCTTGAATTGTTCCAATTCTCGATTTGTTTCTCTAAAAGCCTCTTATTCGTCATATTTCGGTTCTTGATTCATTATTTCGAGTTTAGACAGCGTATTAATATCAGAGCATGAAGTCCACAAGCATGTCATGTTTTTTAAGACCGCATTATTAGGACCGAAAAAATAAGAAAAGTAAACAACAATCAGAAAGAATAATAGACGATGAAATTTTGATTTCATTTCATTGAATTGGAACATATGAGGGTTCACATCGGAATTTAAAAGGCAGGAAATTAAAAACACTTGAGTTACACCCTGAAATAACTCATAGTGTAGAAAGGATGGCAAAAGCTGAACTACCGGGACTCCCGCCTGACGGGGAATGGAGTAGCCTTCCAGTTTTGCAACTTGGCATCAGGCCCCATATACTGCACTTCGGCAGTGCTGGAGCCTTCTCCTGGTTGGACCATATGGGCCTCATACACATCTGTCTCATTGCTCTGCATATTTCTTCGATTTCTTCGGCCGTGAAAGCCTCTTCCTCTTCCTCCATGTAGTTTGGCTTGACAAATGATGCAGTGATGTGTGGGATAGGCCGAGGCAATACCCAACCATTTTTCTTACGTTGGTCATCCCATTGTTCATCGTCGGGAGTATCTTGAAACCCTATGCCAAAGAACTTTTTATTGGTAGGCAAGGTGATAGGTTCTTCAATGCCTTGCAAGGACACCCCGAGCCCTTTTCCAGGTGTGTACCCATGTTTAATCATGTCGTTAGCAACCATAATTGATGCGTTTGATAGGAAGGGTTGAGGGTACGGGGTTCCTTCCTCATGCTGGTCTACCACCACAATCTCGAAAGCCTGGTAAACTATGTGCTCGCTGCCTTCTCTTGCATCCAGGCAGGGGACTGATGGGTCCCTGTAAATAGATTGCTCGTCCTCTCCATGGACCACAATTTCCTGGTCTTCATATTCGAACTTAACCATCTGGTGGAGAGTAGATGTCATTGCCCCTGCTGCATGGATCCAAGGCCTTCCAAGGAGATAATTGTCGGAAGTATCCATATCCATGACCTGGAAGGTCACTTCAAAATCTACAGGGCCGATTTTCAAGACCAAATCAATCTCCCAGATCGTGTCTCTCTTGATACCATCGAATGCACGAACGCACACATTGTTGGGACTAATTCTCTCAGTCCCGATCTCCATTCTTTGTAGGATCGAGAGAGGGAAAATATCAACCCCAGATCCGCCGTCCATCATAACCCTTTTCACATAGTAACCTTCACATTTAACAGTTAGGTGGAGAGCTTTGTTATGGGCATCCCCTTCTGGGGGAAAGTCATTCTTGCTAAATGAGATCCGGTTGATTTCAAAAAATCGCTCCGACATTATTTCCATTTGCTCAACTGTGGTGTTGGCCGGAACGTATGCTTCGTTAAGGGTTTTGATCAGGATTTTCTGATGCTCGTTTGAATTTATCAGCAAGGATAGAAGTGAGACCTGAGTGGGGGACTGTTTGAGCTCCTCAATTATGGCGTATTCAGCGGGTTTCATATTCTTGAAGAATTCTTCTGCCTCTCGGGCACTGATTGGCCTTTTAGGCGGAAAGCGTTTCTACTTGCTTTTGTTCAGTTCTTCCAGGTCGAGGTATTTATCTGATGAGTTTATATCACCTGTTTCCCCAATAATTTCTTTCCATTTGTACTTCACCAACCTCTTGTGGTAATTCCAGTGGGCAGTAGTATTCTTCATGCGAGTTTGCGACGCGCGGCTAATAATCACGTGCTCATTCAGCCTTGGTGAAATTATTTGCCCCCACGCTACATATGTCCCCTTCGGCATGTACATTTTTGGTCTGTTCATCATTGCCTTGTTGAATTGTAACCTTCTGGGAGGGCTCAACACACTTTGTTCCTTACTGGGTGCCTTGGGGATGTAAAGAACAACATTTTTGGAGGGTCCCCTATTTGTTTCGGTCTCGGCCTTCTCTGTGACCTAGGGGACGGGGTTACTATTCTTCATCTCTTTGACTGGTTTGGTTGTCGCCTTGGGATTTCTTTCCGCATCTACGATGGCGATGATGGCCTTTAGAGCTGGATCAAAATACTGGTCCTCGCAAATCATGCCGATGACGGGCCCATGATTGTGAGTGGGCAGTGGATTGTTCGTCACATTGGGAGCTTATTCGTCCCTTAACACCACTTTCTTTTGTTCTATAAGGCTTTCCACGGTTCTTTTGAGGGTCCAACACTCTTCCGTGTCATGCCCTCGTGCTCCGGAATGGTAGGCACAATTGGTTCCCGGCTTGTATGATGGTGATGCTGGGTTTTTCCTGGTCGGAGGCACGGGTTGTAGAAGCCCTATCTGGACTAATTTTGGGAAGAGGCTTGAATACGGCTCCCCGATAGGAGTGAAGTTGGGTCTCCTTGGTGGTTCACGGGGGTAGGTGTTGTACGGGTAGTTTTGGGGAGGGCGTGGATTATATGGAGCTGGGGGAGGATGGTTGTTTCTCGGGGGTGGAGCTCTATTCTGATTGTATTGTTGTTGCGGCTTGGGATGCGGTTGAGCATTCATTACCGCATAGGAAAGAGGGGGCGTAGCATAAGCTGCGTCTTGGTGAGGATAGTAATGTTGGGAAGCTTTGGGAAATGGACGTGGGTATTGTCGAGGCTTCCTGACATCAGAAACCATCATGGCTCCTTCTTCTTTCTTTTTTCTGTTGGCTGCACTCCCGGATCCGCTTTGGATGGCCTGAGAGGTTGCTCTTATGGCAGATTGACTCAGGATACGAGTAGTTTTTAGACCATTCTCCACCATTTCTCCAATTTTGATTGCTTCTGCAAATGGTTTACCCATGGAGGACATCATATTTTGGAAGTAATCAGCTTCTTGTGCTTGTAGAAAGACACTGACCATTTCAACTTCATCAATCGGAGGTTTGACCCTGGAGGCCTGCTCGCGCCATTTGATGGCGTACTCTCTGAAACTCTCTGAGGGTTTCTTTTTGAGATTGGATAGTGAGTTCCTATCGGGAGCGATGTCCATATTGTATTGGAATTACCGGACAAAGTCCCGTGCCAGGTCATCCCATATGTGCAGCGGGATATATTCTGGTCCGTGTACCATTCTGATGCAATCCTCGTCAAGCTTTCTCCAAAATATGCCATGAGAAGTTCCTCTTTCCCACCTGCTCCCCGGAGCTGGTTGCAGTACCTTTTCAGATGAGCTATGGGATCCCCATGTTTGTCATATTTTGTTCTATTGTAAAACAATATTGTTAAGTTAAACATCTTGTTGCTTTTGGTTCTTCTTAGTCAACCAAGAACAGATTAAGAATAATTAGTCAACGAGCAAGAAGAGAAAGGAGAAGAAAAAAAAAGAACCAAAAGAAAACAAATCAAATAAACTGAAATAGCCTAAAACAGTGATTGACATGAGATTTGGTTTTAATAACATGCAAAATAACAAGGAGGGAAAGAGAATACCCATTAAAGGGTTTGGCCGGAGATAGTGAAATGGTCGGNGGGGGGGGGGGATAGGGTTTTAGGGGGGTTAAGATTTGAATGAATTGAGGGGGGCAGTGAGTGTTTGGACAGTTTTATAGTGGGTGTGAGAGGGGTTCCCAGCCGTTTGATCTAACTCAATCAATGGCTGGGATTGATCCTTAATTAAACGGGGTCGTTTGGGTAGTGTAGGGGCAGGCCGGGTGGGCTATGGGATTTGGGCTGGGTTTTTTGAGTGTATCGAGATAGGGATTGGGCCTGGGTATTTCTTGGCCCAGGTCCGATTTAATTATCTTTTTAAACTAATCTAAACTACTTAATTAATTTAAATTAACTTAAAACTCCACAAAAATGTATTAATTAATTCTAACTCAGTTTAATTAGAGATTGATTGGTAAATAAATTAAGGGTGAAGCAATTAATTTGACACTCATATATTTTAAAATAAAAAATCAATTTTCACAATTTGTTCAAAAAAATGACTAAATTTAGCAATTAGTTATTAAAACTACATTACATCAAATAATCATCATCCGTTTGTTATTTTATTCAATTAATTACAAAAAATGAATATATAATTCCTTGATAATAATGATGCGCCTAATTACGCAAATTTTAAATAATTTTAAAGGATGAATTATGAATATACAATGCAAAATAAATTCACAATTAATACTAAAATTCAACAAAAATTTGTGAAATTAATTTATTTTATTGAATTTTATAGGAGTATGGTGGGTGAAAAATCACATGCTCACAGAGGGTTGGTTTAATTGTTCACAAAGGTCTGCTAACAATGCTGCTGAAAAGGGAATGAATCCAACTGGTTCTTGCCCTTTTAAAAGGCCAAGGATGGTAGGCACTGGTTTAATGGTTGCTGAAAGTGGATACACTACTTTCAGTGTAAGTATTTAGTGTTGTTCTTTAATTTTTGTAGACAATCAAACTTAGGTTAACTATCATTGCTCTTCTTTCTTGCAGTCTGGCCTACCAAGTGAAAGGGTTGTGAATCTTGGAGCAAGAACAGTTACAAGTTCAGCAGCTGTTACTGGAGACATTGGATATCAGCTGAGAATATGAGTGAAATGAAAAGGAAAAGCAGCAATAACCTCAAGGAGACTACAACAAATTAGGGGAGCTAAATTAATTCAAACAAGGTCAAAGAGGGATGCTGCATCAAAGAATGCAAGCCAGAACACAACATCTGGAAATTAGAAGCTTTAACTACTTAGACTATGTATTATGCACATTAGGTGTTGCCTTTTGTTAATATTGTATTGTGCACTTCTTTTGTTGGTACTGCACTTCTTTTGTTGGATAACTATTCTGCTTATAGCATACTCAAATAATTTATGCAAATGATCTGTTTGGTATTATTTTGGTTAATGTCCTTCATTGTTCTCTTGTAACTACGCACATGTAGCAAATGATCTATTTGGTATTGCTTTAGTTAATGTCGTCCATTGTTCTTATGTAACTACGCACAAGCAGCATATATGTACAAACTCCAGTTCCATTCATTATTGTTCGACCAAAAAATGGAGATTAACTCCTACAAACTAGAAAGAACTGGAGATTAACTCCTTCGAACTACATTTAATGTCACAAAAACTGGAGAGTAACTCCAACAAACTACATAGAATTTGAACGATTACTAAATAAACAGATAACATATAATCATACACAACAAAATACATAAGATGCCCTTCCTATTATAAAAATTTCAGTTGTGATTCGTCTTTTCTGTCCGTTGTTCATTCTCTATCCCAATGCTCAATTTCCACCAATTGAGTCTTCAACGATTCATAATTGGCTAATCCTTATTCAATCTCCCTCAATTTGTTCATCAACCGTGGAAGGACAAACTTAGAACACTCATCAATAGCATCATCCCTCTATCAAAAAAATTTACAAGACTTGGTCTGAAATTTGAAGAGATACAAATCATAATATGGGAGAATATCAGTCCAATTGCCCAAATACTTACACCATAATATTGACAAGACCAGTCCAATTGCCCATATACTTGCACCATAATATGGACAAGACCAGAACCGTCTTCCAGGATTCCTACTCGACCAAGAAGTTTGCAATGGCAGCAAATCTCCATGATTGCAGTGCACCTTCAGATTCAACATTGGGTCATGCTCGTCCATACAAAGTTGATTCCTGCCATTTCAAACACTGAAAAACAAAGAATTAGCTCAGATTAATTTTAATCGAGAACCCTAAAAACAATCTGTAAAATATGATGAAGAAAATTAAAGATTGAGGAGGAGAAGTTAATACTATACAAGAAGGTTGCAATTAAAAAAAAATCTTTCGATTCACCAAAATGGAGCTTCAATGGCAGATGAATTTGGGTGTGGAAGAAGAGAAAGACTTTTAATTTTAACCTAATCGAATGTGATCGTTAAATAAAGGCATGGAAGTCGAAATTATATTATTCACGCGCTCAATAAACGTGCAGATACGATGTGTGCCAGCTGACTCACCAAGTAGTATTTTAATTCACTTAAAGTTTAAACAGGGGGTCATAGAACACCCGTATTTTTAAGGGGTGCAACTTGCATTTCGATACACCCGTGTTACAAATATTAAGATAGGCATATTATGTCATGAATGATATGATATATCTGCATATTTATAAGCATCAAATCAATTCCTTTTTCTTTTTCGTTCTCAACTCAAATCAATTCAAACTTCCCCTTTTCATCACCAATTAATTAATATTTATGTGCATCAATTCATTACGTTTTCTCGAGACTTCTTAGAGGCAAAACATCAGCAAGGCAATGACATCATTTGCTCATACCGTCTTTTTTTTTGGCTGAATCTCCAAGCCTTGGGAACTTTTTGAGAGAGTATGTAAAATTCATTATGTCATCAGATCAAAGGGATTTAGAACAAGTAATTGTGTTTATACAGTAATCTTTAATAACATAATAAATTACTAACTTAATAATATATTATAACTAGTTAAAATATATGGATAATATAAAGTTATGTACAATGTGCATAAATTAAATTCTCTAAGAAATTCTGATTACGAAAGCAACACCATGAGTTAAGCCTACTTTTTTTTTTGTATATATCAACTCATTAGTTTCTGTATTTCATGTTCATACAGGAGCTTGTAATTCCCATTACATCAGCTAATGTCATGATTTGTTTCTTTCCTCAGTTTCAGTCATCATATGTTGAAATGCATAGAATAATTAGGTAAATAGTGCCAAAATAAATGACAGAAAATAGTCCTTCGTTCACAAGTCCACACCTTAATTAATCATAGGCATATTGCAAACTCTCAATTCACACTTGACAAAAATATGTAGGTTTTCGTTATTCTTCTCAGTTATCTTCTCTTTTGTCTTATTCAAACCATCATGTGTATAATGGAATAAAATTGGCATATATATATATATATATATATATTGGTTATGTTAGTGCATTTTAATATTAAAGTTATAATATTAGGATGCATTATTTCTTGTGAGATATATAATGGTCAGTGGCGGAGGCAGGATCTCCGCGAAGAGGGTTCAAAAAGAAAAAAGTTAAAAATAATTGTAGCTAGTGGGAGTTGAGAAACTATGACCTTTCAAAGGATTTGAACCCCCTTGACCATTAAGCTACACTTTGGTTGTGTCATGGGGATTCAAAACGTAATATATAGATGTAAAAAATAAATATCGCCTTATATATACAGTGTAACTTTTCGACGAAGGGGGTTCAGGTGAACCCCCTTCACCCCTAATAGTGGTTATAAATTGACAAGAAAGTGGTCATTATTTTGGTGTAACTTATTAAACCAGTGCCATGATCTACCACTAATTACTCACTAAAGATTAAATTTTGTAATCACCAATCATGTTCTACAAATTTATTATCTCACTACATTATTATTTATTTCATGGAAGAAATTTTATACCTATAAATAGTAGTGTTTCTTCCTTGTGTAGATGGGAAAATATTGTAGTTAACATGAAAAATGTGGTTGATATAGTGGGAAAAAAAGTTGAGAAAAGGAGAAAATTTAGGTCTCTATCTTATTATCTACAAAAGAGAATATTATTTTTGTTGAAGGAAGGTGTTCGTTTTGGTGGAACTTTAGATTCAACAACTTGTTCAGAGTTTGTTCAGTCATACAACGTTGTCGGGCTGCTGTATCCTGAAGTGGACAAGTCAAGAGTATTACTGCTAGATCGGTAAAGATACTATCGCAGTGGGTTTGAATTTTCTTAAAGAGAGCGGGATATCCGCGCTTCAGCCTGAAGAATATTTATTTATTTTTCTTCAAATTATTTTTCAACTGAAGTAGTTACTTGTAATTTCACCAAAATAAATGATGCTTTCTAAATTTGAAAATAATTCAACTTTAAACTCTTCATTTTACCATTTTACCTTTAATAAGATCTTTTATAATCACAAAAATATCATGGCCCTACAAAATTTTTACCCCATAAACTTTTAAGACCACAAGTTTCAAAAAAATTTTCTTTTATTAGGCTCCGTACCGAGTCAAACTACTTCATCTAAATTAAAACGAATGGAGCAATATACATAATACCAAGCAAATTAGGAACCAGTCAAAACGGAGTTAATTTGCAGTGTCCAAAGCAAAGCTGCAAAGTTCGTTTGTTTCTGCCTATCTTAGCTTAGACCAAACATGCTAACAATAAATTAATCTATTCCGATGAATTGATGATAAGCATTGATCAACACGTACAGATACAGTACAAAAGAAGCATCAATATTTTACCAGTGTGAACATTTAAGGTCAAGTAACGGATGAGCTCTTGATAAATAACATATATTCCATTTGTTTCTTCTACTATGTATTTCTAAAGGAGTGTTCAACCTTCACCAAGTATTAATGAATACGATGCCAGGAAAAACGTCATGTTTTACTCTTAGAAATGTCATTTCTGGTCTTAGTTAAGAGTATTTGCATAAATTGTTGAAATTAAATATAAGACAATAATATGAGTGCTTCTTCGAATCCCTGGAAAATTGTGGATGGTACAAATGTAGGAATAGGATTCAATCCTTAATCAAATATCTCGGATCCCAGCATTAGATAAAAAAAATCTTTAGAGAAGTGTTTTCCGTATAAATGAGTCTTACATTTGCGCTAATGCATTGATAGGTTACAAGTACCTTCATTTTATGTTTTGATGATCTAACAAACTTATTATCAAAAATCAGATAAGGAACCTGATGCACTCTTGGTATACAGCTTAAATACCTGACTCGAGTTAGAGAGAGTTGTCATAACTTCAGAAGATAAAGAATCAACATGGAAACAGGTGATCTTGGGTTCCCTTGGCAACATTACGAAGTCAACTCTCCACAGCTGGAAAGTGACTGACTGCATTGTACACGCAAACAGTACAACATAGTGCATCAATCATTTCCATTGGGAAGGACCTTGTACCATTAAGTGCTTACGTCATTCAAGTGATGTCATCTATGTTGTATTAATATTAATCTTACAACAAAACATCACTTGAACACTTGAGAATTCATTCAAGCTCTCCAAGCATCTGATTATCAAGAACACAATTCTCAAGTGCATCAAGAAAAAAGTACATCGCTGCTATGGACCAGTTCCTACATCAAGTCTTTGTATGTCCTTAGTAGAGTTGTAACTTTGTAATTGTTCTTCATTGTAATTTCTACTTAGCTTGTCTAGAAGCATTGATTAGGAAACTCTTGTAAACCATAAACTTCAGTATTTGTGTCGTGGCTAGAGTTAACCATAAGTCTTTGTAATTTGTGTATTACAAAGTAGATTGTAATATGAGTATTACAAGTTAGTGAGGGATTAAGGAGTTAATTCCTAGGTTGCATTGTTTGTAATCTAAAAGGTTGCTCATAGTGAAGTTGAAATCCTACAAGTATAGGTCGTGGTTTTTAATCTCATTGAGCCGGGGAATTTTCACGTAAAAGCTCCCTGCGTCATTTACCTTCTGTTGTGCAAGTATAATCTATGAAAACTAATACAGAACTTGATCTCTGTATAGTTTGGTGGATTCTCATATTCTATCAATTGGTATCAGAACAGGTTCTTTCTATCAGGCTAACACCTAGAAAAGATCCTATGGCTGCTCCACCAAATTTTGAAGAAGGTCAGTCTACTTATAGGCCGCCTAGGTTCAATGGTCTCTGAGCTGTTGGATGTTATCTGTGACGGTCCCTTTTTCCCTACAAAGAAGGTCGGAGATCCAGCTGTGACAGTTCCTAAGATAAGGAAGGAGTTTAATGATGCTGATCGAAAAGCCATTGAGAAAAATTTTCGCACTAAGAAAATTCTGGTATGTGGAATAGGTCCTGATGAATATAACAGGATATCTGCTTGTCAATCTGCAAAAAAATATGGGAAGCTTTACAGACAGCTCACGACGGAAGCACACAAGTGAAGCAATCCAAGATTGACATGCTCACCATTTAATATGAGCTCTTTAGAATGAAGGATGATGAATCCATTCAAGATATGCATACTCGATTCACTTCTATCATCAATGAGTTGCATTCCCTTAGTGAAATCATTCCCATGAACAAGCTTGTGAGAAAGATCCTCAGCATGCTATCCGGCTCTTGGGAAAGTAAGGTAAACGCCATCACTGAGGCAAAAGATTTGTAGGCACTGACCATATACAAGCTGGTTGGAAATCTGAAGACTTACGAAATGAAGAAGAAGAAGAAGGACAGTGAGAGAAGAGAACCAAAGAGGGAAAAGAACTTGGTTCTTAAGACAGAAAACAATGACTCAAGTGGTGAAGACAGTTATATGGCATACCTGATTAGAAGATTTCAGAAATGGTTCGCAGGAATGGAGGTATCCCAAAGAGGGGTAGTTCTAGCAAGCCAAAAAATTATGACCTCTGTCATAAATGTGGAAAGCCAGGACACTTCATCAAGGACTGTCCTCTCCTAAAGCAAGAATACTCCAAGCACAACTCAGACAAGAGGAACTCGGTTCCTGATAAACACTTCAAAAGAAAGAATGTCACTGGCAATGTTGTGAAGCAAGCTCTTGCAGCATGGGGAGACTCCTCCAGAGAAGAAAATGATGGTGGTGATAGTTCAATGATGGCAGTGTAAAGTGAAACAACGAAGTATGACTCAATCTTTACTTTGATGACTCAATCAGATGACGACAATGATGAGGTAAATTTTCTGGATGTTAAGAGAAATCTGAAATCCTACTCTCCTAAAAAGATCATGTCTTTAGAAAATGTATTAATTGATGCTTACCATAGTTTTATAAATGATAAGGATGCTCTAACTATGGAATTAGGAGATACTGAACAAACCAGAGATGACCTAGTAGTTGTTGTAGTTGATTTGAAGGAAACAATAGATAATCTGAAAAATGAAAAAGATGTTGTAATTGAGAAAATCACTAGCGTAGAACACGAAAGAGATGATCTAATGGTGTTAGTGGTTGACTTAAAGGAAACCATTGAGTGTGTTAGTAAAGAAAAAGAAGCCTTAATTGAGAAAGTTGCTATCATTGAGCAAGAAAGAGATGATCTTTTAATAGTGGTAGTAGACTTAAAGGAAATAATAGAGGAACTTAAAATTGAAAGTAGGCCTGAAAATTTTGAAAAAGGAAAAGAAGTTGCGAGTGAGGCACACATTAAACTTGAGAATGAGTTGAATTTGGTAAAAACTAGTTTGTGTGCTGAACTTGAGAAAAATAGACAACTTCAGGCAGAATTAGAAAGGGTGAAGAGTGGTCTTGAAAAATCACTTAAGTAGACCTGGTCCTCTGATGCTATTACTGTCATGTATGTTAACAATGGTGGAAACAGACAGGGAATAGGGTTTCAAAGGGAGAAAACTCCCTACAACCCTCATAGCAAGTATGTTACTGTACTTGTACAATTGGTTGTGTACCCACTGTGGTAACAATGGGCATTTCAAAGAAACTTGCAAGGCTAGGGTTCAGTCTCTTCAGAAAAATAAGATTTTTGCTGAAAGAGTAACTACTGTTAGAGGGCTTGGTTCCACTCATAGAAAACACATATTCTCTGCATGGACTAAAAGAGAACTTA
Organism: Nicotiana knightiana; assembly: GCA_005239525.1. Classification (NCBI taxonomy): domain Eukaryota; kingdom Viridiplantae; phylum Streptophyta; class Magnoliopsida; order Solanales; family Solanaceae; genus Nicotiana; species Nicotiana knightiana. The sequence continues at coordinate 31,407 of ML405113.1, read as the reverse complement.
TTAATCCCTTTCCTCAATACAAGGGACCCAAACTTGTTTGGGTTCCTATATCTAACCTTTGATTTCCTTGTGCAGGGAGCAGTGAAAGGAAGCAGTCAACAGTGGCACATGGACAGTGGATGTTCAAAGCACATGACTGAAAATACCATGGATTTTCTTTCACTGAAAGCCCTTCAAGGAGGGAGTGTATCCTTTGAAAATGGGATACATTTTGGGCGTTGGAAGGATTGGAAAGTCACTTACTCACTCAATTGAGAATGTGTACTATGTCAATGGGCTCAAGTATAATATCTTGAGTGTCTCCCAAACATGCGACAAGGGAAACAAGGTAGAATTCTTATACAAGATATGCACAGTCACCAACCTTGTAATTGGTGAAGTGGTGCTTGTGGCTAAAAGATACAAAAATATCTACGTTGCGGATTTTGAGTCTCTTCAAAGCGGTGATTTGAGCTATTTGAGAGCAGTTGATGATAATGCAGGCCTGTGGCACAGAAGGCTGGGGCATTCAAGATTCTCTCTACTGAATAAACTTGTCCAAAAGGACCTGGTTCGTGGTCTACCCAAGTTAAGGTTAAAGGAGCACAAAGTGTGTGATGCCCGCGCAAGAGGAAAGTATGTAAAATCTTCTTTCAAGCCCAAAAAGGACGTCAGCACCTCTAAACCACTTGATCTTCTTCATATGGATCTATGTGGACCAATGAGGGTGCCAAACATGGGAGGTAAAAGGTACATCTTCGTGATATTGGATGACTACTCCAGGTTTAGTTGGACTCTATTCCTCAGAACCAAGGATAAAACCTTTCAAGTATTTGTGGCCTTTGTGAAGAATATTCAAGTAAAGATGGGATCAAAAGTAGCTTGCATAGGATTAGATCATGGAACAGAATTTGATAATGCAAAATTTGATGAATTCTGTAATGAAAATGGCATTACCCACAACTTCTCAGCCCCAAGAACACCATAGCAAAATGGAGTTGTGGAAAGAAGAACAGAACTCTTGAAGATATGGCACGAACAATGTTGATTGATAGTGGGATTGCTATGAATTTTTGGGCAGAAGCTATCAACACTGCTTGCTACTTGGTGAACAGGTGCATGGTTATGTCTCTCTTGAACAAAACTCCCTATGAGTTGATGAATGAAAGGAATCCCAAACTAACTCACTTGAGAACATTTGGATGCAAATGTTATGTTCTCAACAATGGAAAGGATCAGCTCGAAAAATTTGATGCCAAGAGTGATGAAGGAATCTTTCTGGGTTACTCTTCCAGGGCAAAGTCTACAAGGTATACAACAAACGAACCTAGTGTGTTGATGAGAGTGTACATGTGATTTTTGATGAGTCTCATCTATCCTGTGAGAAGAACAAGAATAATGATCAAGATAAAGAACCTTTATTGGTTCCATGTGAAGTTATTGATATGGAAAATGGGAAGTCAGACATGATGAGACATGTCAAGGAGACCAGTGAACACAATACAACCACTTCATCATCTGTTTGAGAGGAACCGGGTTCTATAATCACAACCACTGAAGCTGAAGATAGAGTGGTTGATACAGTCCAAGGTACTCTGCTGGTGGCAGAAAGAAACATCCAAGCAACTCAGTCAGGCATGCCAGCTCCTCTACAAATGAGATTCAAGTGCCAAACTGGAAGCACAAGAGTTCACATCCTCTTGAAAATATAATCACCCCTCTAGATTTAAGAGTTCAAACCAGATCAAAAGCCAGAAATTCACTTGCCTTTCAGCATTTCTTTCCAAATATAACCCAAAAATATTAAGGAAGCCTTGAAAGATGCAGACTGGATCACAGCTATGCAATAGGAGTTGCATCAATTCGAGAGAAAGTATGGCACCTGGTACCCAGGCCTACAGACTACACCATCATTGGGACCAGATAGGTATTCAGGAAAAAGCTTGATGAGTTTGGGAATACAACAAGAAACAAGGCAAGGTTTGTGGTTCAAGGGTACAATCAGGAGGAAGGAATTGATTATGATGAGACATTTTCTCCAGTTGCTCGAATGGAGGCTATCAGAAGTCTCATTGCCTTTACATCTCATATGGACTTCACACTGTTCCAAATGGATGTCAAAAGTGCATTTCTGAATGGCTATCTCAAGGAAGAAGTCTATGTCAATAAACCTCCATGATTTTAATGTCATAAGCATCCTAAATATGTGTTCAAGTTGGACAAGGAATTGTATGGGTTGAAGCAAGCTCCTCGAGCGTGGTATGAAATGTTGTCAGAATTTCTTTTAGAAAATGGCTTTGCAAGAGGAAAAATTGACAACACTCCTTTTCTAAAGAAACGACAGAGGAATCTGCTCATTTTTCAGGTATATGTCGATGACATCATTTTTGGGGCAACAACTGATTCTTTGTGTGAAGAGTTAGCAAAACTCATGGGATGTTAGTTTGAGATGAGCATGATGGAAGAATTGAATTTTTTCTTGGGACTTCAATTGAAGTAGTCCACAAAGGTAACATCTATAAGTTAGCAAAAGTACATCAAGGAGCTTCTGAAAAGGTTTGACATGGAAACATCAAAAGTGATTGACACTCTCATTGGTACTGCTACTCGTCTAGATATGGATGAACCTGGCTCTCCGGTCAATAAAACCATGTATAGAGGCATCACTGGATCACTCTTGTATCTTACTGCAAGCAGACCAAATATCGTATTCAGTGTGGGTCTATGTGCAAGGTTCCAGTCAAATCCTAAAGAATCTCATCTGAAGGCTGCTAAAAGAATTTGAGATATCTTAAGGGAACGCATGACTTGGTTCTCTATTGCTTTTTAGGTGACAATTTTAATCTTACTAGGTATGCTGATGCAGATTATGCAGGTTATCTAGTGGACATGAAAAACATATCTGGAATGGCTCACTTTTTGGGTTCCTGTCTTATCTCATGGGGTACAAGGAAGCAAAATTCAGTGGCACTCTCAACAGCTGAAGCAGAATATGTTGATGTTGCTTCCTACTGTGCTCAACTACTGTGGATCAAACAACAACTGGAAGGCTTTGGAGTGTACACTGATTATGTACCTCTCTTGTGTGATAATACGAGTGCACTCAACATGGCTAAAAATCTAGTCCAACACAAGAGGACCAAGCACATTGATGTGCGACATCACTTTCTGAGATACAACATCTAAAATGGGCTAATTTGCATGAAGTTCTATAGCACAGAAGATCAAATTGCAGACATCTTTACCAAAGCCTTGGGCAGAGAACACTTTGAGAGAAAGCGACTAGCACTGGGGTTAATAAAGCCAACTAAGGACCTGGTTACTAACATATGGCTATGAAAGTCACATACAAGTAGAACTAGCTAAAGTTTTTTCTGGCCAAGTCTAACTCACTTCTATACCGTTACAGGTAGACATACATGATGATTACAAAAGCAGCTGAGGCAATACATGAGCGGTAAAAAATGGATAAGCTGACTTGCAGGACTTGTAAGGGAACCTGGTTCTCGTGATAGAGGTCTCCTATTTTCTCATACTCAATTTAAAATGAACTACAATAATGCCACATCATCAACTTTTCAGTTTCTTTATGTCACGTTTTTTCTTTCAAAATCGTTCACCTTTCTCTGAAGTGACACGTCTCTCTATGTACTTGCCATCGTTTCAGAACCCGTTCCTCTTTTCTTCATAAATACTATCAACTCCATCATAACCCTTCACTTCAAAAATTTAAACCACTCTCTTGCCTTCTCTCTTCTCAACTACCAAACACTCTTCCAACAAACCCTTACCATGCCTGAAAATCAAACAACCCAAAATACAACTGATGATAAGCCTGCTGAGTCCTCACATGTCAAAACTTTGTCAGTCGTTTCCTCTCCCACCACTGTCTCTAGTCCTAACCCTTAACCAGTGTCTCCTCCACACTCCACTCCTCTCTCTACCCAATCTAATTCTGGCCCTTACCCAAGTTGTGAAGAGTCAAAAAAACTTGAGAATGTCAGTGTTCCTCCATCTTCGCCTGAAAAGCAAAGCAAACAGGGTGAAAAGGAAAGTTTTGTTCCAGAAGAAAATCAGGGAAAGTCATCTTCTACAGTGGAAATATCAGCGATCAGTCCATAAATAGCTAAAGAAACTATAGCAAGTTGCGATTCTTCAGGTATCTCTGCTCCCCCTGTTACTGTGTCTATGGAACCTCAAGAGAGGGAGGCTATAAAGAACATGCTCTCTATTGCTGCTGAGGGGTTGGTTGTTGAAGACGATTCTGGCAAGCCTGAGTCTCAGGGGGAAGAGACTCAGACCTCAATGTAGGAAAAATCTCTTGTGCCTTTTGAACAACCGGCATAAGAAGAAACTACTGGGACTCCACTTGATGGACCTGATCCCTCACCTGAGGATCCAGGTCACGAATCATCATCCCTGGTCAGTTTCGACCCTGGTCCTTCTCCTCACTTTGATCCCGAGCCTTTGAACATGGTAGCACCTGAGATAAAGTCTAGTGATGAAGAGGATTTATATGATGTGGTGTTAAGTAAATTTATCAGGGTAAGGAAGCCATTGACAACTCCTGAGTCACCTCTCATGCGACCCACTACCAGGTTGCATAAAAAGAAGGCTCTTGAGTCTGCCCTCAAGAAAAGTCAGAGGAGTCGTAAGAAGAATAGATTAGTCAAGGATGGACAAGTGGTGGTTGATAAGGATATTCATGTTGTTGTTGTTGGTGAGGAAGCTGAAGAGGAACCAAGTTCCTTAACTAAGAGGCCCCTGAGGAAGAAGCACTCTCTCTCTAATTCTAACACTGAGAGTTCTTCTAAGAGTGTTGATGGTACACCTAGTGAAAAGTTGGTAATGAGTTCCAATGAAACCCAGTGAAAATCAATGACAAATTGAAGGATGTAGAAGTGGAAGTATCAGATGAGAATACGCAAGTGAAGTTTGCTGAGAAGTTTCAGTCCCGTGGGAAGTAAGTGAAAATAGAATTGGAGGATGATGAGGAACCCGGTTCCTCCAAAAAGACAAAAAGTGGTAGCATCTCTGGAAAGGAAAGACTGAGGTACCAAAAAGTGTTGTGGGGTTGTACTTTTGCCCCTGAAATTTCTGATATGGCTGGAATGTGTCAATTGGTTGAGATGTGTGAGTTTCAACAGTGGGCACACTTGTTCAATGTGGATGTTCCAAAAGTGTATGAGGAAGAGATACAAAGTTTTTACGCGGACCTCTTCACTGTTGAATCTGATCACATTTGTGCATTGGTGAATGGTGTGGAAATTGTAATGGATTCTGTTGTATTGGGAGAGATTCTCAAGGTTCCTACTGAGGGTTTGTCATCCGTCTGTGGTGCTTGTAGCTCTAACTTTTGGAATGTCATTGTCAAAGAAAGAGCAGTGCAGCAAGGGGAACGGGTACTGATCACGTTCAACTATGTCTAATAAAGGACTAAGCGGGCGTTGAAAATATAATCCGGGGTATTAAGCCCAGAGTCGATCCCACAGGGAGTTAATGTATCAAGCAAGCTGTCAGAATACTAAACTTTCACTTGGTGTTGTTTAAACTACTACAACTGAATGAAAATATTAAAACTAAAGGTTAACTACAATAAGGTGTAAACAATTGTAATAAAGGTCTAAGGTTATGGTTTCCCCCGTCGGTGAACTTACTTCTCGGATACTTCATATAGCTTGATTAGTTGTCTCTATCAATCATGAACACTCTATCTACCATAAATCTCTCTCAAGTAATTATGATAATTTACTAGATGCACTCTCTCAAGTTACACTAGCTAGATTGCATTACAGTTCACTTTAGATTGCACCTGAAGTGNCAACAAGAACGTAGTTGAACAAATAGAGATTAATCAACCAATCAAAACTATCTTAATATCACAATAAGTTTATCCCCCAACGGGTTCCACCAAAACCCTAGATTAAGAAATTAGCTAATCATGCTCATAATAATCAACTCCAAAATAACTTGCATAATTAAACTACAAAGTAATGAATGAAAGATGTAAAAATCAATGTTTTGCTTCTCTGAGTAGTGTTCCACAGACGTCTCTTGTCTCTAATGGCATCCCCTTTCCAAGTTGTGTTTTTGGGTCTATTTATATGTTTGGGATAAATCCTAAACATGTAGGAGACTTCTATTCAAACCGGGAAACACTTAAAATCTTCAAAAACTCGGATTGGACCAGACCAGGGACCTGGCTTTATGGCCCAAACGCCTGGATAAAGCCAGGCTAGGCCTGGCCTTAAGGCTCAAATGCCTGGATAACGCTAGGCCAGTGCACTCCTCTTCGCCTCTTTAGCGTATTTTCGACGTTTATGCATTCATTTAGCTCGGCTTCCATCTCCAATTCACCTACACATGAAATAGACTCTATTATGCACATACAAAGTGTATTTTTACCATTAACGCACATAAAATGTAAGGCATATAACGTGTTAAACCATGAATTCTAGCCACACATCAGGTACATAAAAAGGCACTTCTTCCAATTTACCAGTTGCTCTTTGAGTTGGTCAACAAAGTCCTGCTTCCTCATGCTGAGAGGAGATCCATCACCTCAAAGGTTGATTTGGTTCTGATGGAAGCATTGGATAGCTTCAAAATTGTCAATCCGCCTGGTAGCATGATTGAACATATACATAAGGTGGCAGAGTTCAAAGACGGCAACCATGGCCTCCCTTATGGATTTCTTCTTACGCGAGTGTTCAAGTATTTTAAAGTGCCTTTGAGACAGGAAAAAGTGGGGATCAAAAAGCAGACCCTCTCAAAGACTACACTAGAAGAATGTGAGTGCATTGACAAGATTGAAGGAGTAGGCAGCACTTCAACTATCTCCCAGCTCATTAATGCCCAGAATACCGCTACTGAAGAGATAAGGAAGTTGAAGGCTAAAAATGCTATATTGGAGACTCAGCTCAGTCAGGCCCGGGAGGCACGAGTTCCTCCAGTTCTTCGAACTTAGAGGTTGCCCGTCTGACCAAGAAAAATGTTGATCTCAGGAAACAAGTTGAGGACCTGAAGTAGAAACTTCTCAATGAGAAAATGTCCGCAAATGCACGGATGGATCTCGTTCTCAAAACTCTTGCCACCTCTTCCAAGCCCTCTTCTTATAGTGTCCCCTAAGCATGTCCCCTCAGTGACCAGTTCTTAGCTTATCTCTTTTTAAGTTGTTTTCATGATGTTTTGTGGTATTAGGGTTTTTTATTTTTTGGTAGTGGATGGAAAATATTGATGCTACTCCCGCTGTAACAGTCCAACAATGTTTAATGCTAGTTTTCCTTCTTTTGCTGTTAATGACAATGTTTTTCTGCATCTATTTTCTATCATATTTGTGTGCACACAAGTGTAATGAGTTGACTATGCTAGACTTCTTTATGTTGTTTGCTTGTATGTGTTTTTAATGATGCCAAAAGGGGAAGATAAGTTAAGAATTAAGAATAAGTAGTGCACTGATTAAGGGGGAAGTACAAACTCAGGGGAAACTTTGTGAGGTTCCTAGTACACTATCTGGTTTTTGTGGCTCTTTGTAGGATTATCAATTTTTAAGTTTGTCATCATCAAAAAGGAGGAAATTGATAGGTTACAAGTACCTTCATTTTATGTTTTGATGATCTAACAAACTTATTGTCAAGAACCTAAGGAACCTGATGCACTCTTAGTACACAGCTTAAATACCTGACTCGAGTTAGAGAGAGTTGTCATAACTTCAGAAGATAAAGAATCAACACAGGGAACAGATGATCTTAGGTTCCCTTGGAAACAGTACGAAGTCAACTCTTCACAGCTGAAAAGTGACTGACTGCACTGTACATGCAAATAGTACATGCAAACAGTACAACACAGTGCAACAGTCATTTCCATTGGGAAAGACCTTGTACCATTAAGTGCTTACATCATTCAAGTGATGTCATATATGTTGTATTAACATTAATCTTACAACAAAATATCACTTGAACACTTGAGAATTCATTCAAGCACTCCAAGCATCTGATTATCTAGAACACAATTCTCAAGTGCATCAACAAAAAAGTACATTGCTGCTACGGACCAGTTCCTACATTAAGTCTTTGTATGTCCTTAGTAGAGTTGTAACTTTGTAATTGTTCTTCATTGTAATTCCTACTTAGCTTGTCTAGAAGAATTGATTAGGAAACTATTCTAAACCATAAACTTCAGTGTTTATGTTGTGGCTAGAGTTAGTCATGAGTTGAAGTCTATGTAATAGGTGTATTACAAAGTGGCTTGTAATAGGAGTATTATAAGTTAGTGAGAGATTAAGGAGTTAATTCCTAGGTTGCATTGTTTTTAATCTAAAAGGTTTCTCATAGTGAAGTTGAAATCCTACAAGTTTAGGTCGTGATTCTTAATCCCATTGAGCCGGGAATTTTCCACGTAAAAGTTCCCTGCGTCATTTATATTCTGTTGTGCAAGTATAATCTGTGGAAACTAATATAGAATTTGGTCTCTATATAGTTTGGTGGATCCTCATATTCTATCATGCATATGAAATGGGGTTCCAATGTAAATACGAACACGAAAAAAAAAGAAGCAAGAGATTATTTTGAGGTCAAGCAGTAAAAAAATGATGCAAGGATGGGTTTAACGCCTGACTACGGAATGTATATATTATCCATTGAAGTCTTCCAGAGATGAACTATTATCAGATGCATACTTACGTATGAATTTGTTGACTTCCATTTTTGACGGATTAATTCTTGCAGGTCTTCTATATTTGAGAGAAATAATGATAGAATTGACCCTGTTTTTTTTTTTATAACTCCAATAGCTTATTTCGCCAAACTTCTAAAATCAACTTATTTTAAAAAGTATTTTTTTCTTTTCAAAAGTGCCTTTTTCAGAAGTATTTTGGTGAGAAGCAGTTTGTAATTGGTTAATTAATTTAAAAATTACTTCTGAGCAACAATTAGTATTTGATCAAGATTTTAAAAAGTATTTCTAAGTATGTTTTTCTCAAAAGTGATTGTCAAAAAACTACTTTTGGGTGCTTCTATTTCTACTCAAAATCATTTTTTTCTTCTAAAAGCTTGGCCAAACACTCGAATTTTGAAGAAAAAAAACATTTTTTGGTTTGGAGAAATTTAGCCAAACAGGTTATAAACTCAAAAGAGGAGAAACTGAATTGTATATTTTATGGAAAATGGTCTGATATGTCCCCCTACTATTGACAATTGTTTAAAAATATCCTACGTTATACTATCGGGACATAAAACCCCTCACCCTTACACTATTAAACATAAATACCCCTAATTAGACGGCACTGCCACGTGGCTTAATATTAAAGCTTAAGAGAATCCGGTTCTTTTGATAACCCAACCTACTCCGACCCACATAATTGACCTACCCTTATAAAACTAAAAAATAGGTTCAGAACCCTAATTTCATCCCACTCTTAATAGAGAAAAATCCTCCTCTCTCTCTATTACTCAAGATTCAGTTCAAAGGTTCGTCTCCTCTCTATTACTCAAAATTGGTAATTCCAAAACTCAAGATTCATTATCAAAGGTGGGTTCAATGTCCGATTCAACTGCTACATCAAAGAGGAGGTGCCATTGTCGGGAGATTGCTAAGAACTTCAAATCAACCACAGCTCAAAATCCTAGAAGGAGATTCTTTAAGTGTGCTAAACCTGAAGTAAGTTTTAATTTTGCTTGCGATTCATAATTTAAAGGTATGATACAAATTTTGTAATTGGTTGTTTTTGTTAGAATGAGTTGTGCGGATATTGGGAATGGCAAGACGAAGCCTACCCGGACAGAGCGTTGATAGAAATCAACAAGTTGCAGTGCAAATTAGATGCTGCTAATGTGAAAATCAATATGTTGAATCAGTTGTTGGACATGCAAAGTTGAAAGGGACAAATTGCTGAAAAAAATTAATGTATTAGAGGCTGTAAAAAATATTGAAGTGAATAAAGCAAGGGATATGGAAGAGAAATTGTTGAAGATGAAGATGTTTGTTTTGATATCGTTTGCACTGTTTGTTGGCTTTGTTGCGACAATGATGATGAATTAATGCATTAGTTAAGACCAATTTCGAACAAGTTATTGTGAAAAAATTAGTGCCTACTGAAATGTATATTTTTTATTAGTTAAGACCAATTTCGAACAAGTAGTGCCTACTGAAATGTATTTTTGATGAAGTTTAATGTTGTTGATGAAGTTATGAAAATATTGTAATGCTTTTCATATTGTAATGATTTTTCATGTTTGTAATGCTTTTTCATATTGTAATTATTTTTCATGTTTGTAATGCTTTTTCATATTGTAATTCTTTTTCATGTGTAGGCCTACTCATTTGTAATGCTTTTTCATGTTGTGTAGTGCCTTAAAAATTGCGTAAAATTGTATCATTTCAAGACTGTTTTACTGTACTATCTGGAACAAGTTATTGTGAATTCTAGTCAATAAACACCTAAACCCGTATCATTTCAAAACTACACCACTGTTAAGGTCATTTCAACACAGTTTACTGAATCATTTCAACACAGTTTACTGCGTAAAACTGTATCATTTCAAGACTGTTTTACTTCACTATCTACAACAAGATATTGTGAATTCTAGTTGATGTGTAAACACATAAACCTGTATCATTTCAAAACTACAGCACTGTTAAGACCAAAAGATCACAGACGACAAACTTAAAAGGGATAATTGACGGAATAAATACTAGTTAATAAATATTTAAGTACTGTTTTCACAGTAGTTACATCACCAAAAGATTACCTAATGGATGAATGGATGTCATATTATAACAACAAAAACTTATACAACCAAGTCATAATATGACATCCAGATCAAGTACCAACCAAGTCATAATTTGTCAAAAACTTATACAACCAAGTCATAAGTACTGCATCAAAGTTTGCAGTTAATGCATTCCAACAAAACACAAAAAAGTTAAGTTTGGTCATCATTTTCCTTTTCTTGGCCTAATCTTCCCAATCCTCTGTTGCCTTTGTTTTTCTAACTGATTTGCAGTTGTAGCAGGTTTTCCTTTCCAGCTTAAAGATGGTTGTGAGTATGGAAAGTTTGTCGGATCACTCACACCAGTATGATCACCAGTGAAGGTGATTGACCTTGCGCCAGTGGGTATTGGTACCTTCTGTCTCATCTTAAGTCTTGTATTGACTTCTGATATCACTCTTGGCGTCAGTACAACATCTTGATCAATCTCCAGATCCTTGCTTGATTGGCCAATACTCCTAACTCCAGGTGTAGGCATGAACCTAAAGTCATTGTCTTGAATTGGTTGACTGATTGGAGGGGCTGAACAGTTAATTTCTTCTTCAGTTTCTTCATCTATCGAAGTTCTTGGCCTCTTTGTTTGTTTTTTTCCCTTTCCCTTTGGTTGCTGAAAGAAAATCCAAGTAAAATAAAATAAGTTTAAATTTCAGTAAATAAATATTCAAATTAGATTTTACCTGTCCACAAGTCCTAGCATTGTAGGTTGTCTCTCCACATTTTCTACAAATCATAACTCTTCCTTTTCTGGATTGTGACCACAATCTTTGCCTTTTGATGGCCTCATCCTTCTGCCTATCTCTCTTAAATTTAGGCTTGCCAGCCAACTTCACCAACTCAGGTGGCTCCATTACTTGTGATGGGTCAATCTTCCAAAATTTTTCTTCTCTTACAGGTTGTAACTTGTGTTTATAAGTGAGTAGAAATGCCTCCTTGTTATACCACCAGTCCATTTCTGTCAAAGGATCACCCACGTTGTGAAGTACAACTTTAATAACACGTGGACATGGGATTCCTGTAAGATCCCACTGCCTACAGGTGCACTTCTTCACAGCCATATTCACACAATGCTTATCACCTCCTTCTGACATTTCATAGCCATTTTCTCCATTTGCATTAACTCTACAAGCTGATTGAGCAATTTGTATGTACTCACTATACAACTCCATGATTTTTGGACTAAAGTCATGTCTCCAACTCCTCACTTCATCTTCATGTTCTCTTAACATATTCATCACTTTGATTTTAATGTCCTCCAACATCTTTATTATTGGCTTATTCCTTACTTCCAAAATCCACTTGTTGAAGGATTCAGTCAAGTTGTTAACAACTGACTGATTCTTGCACACTGTGTCCAGATAAGCTCTACACCATGTATGAGGTGGGTACTTCAACAAACTAGCTGCTACATCCTTGTTCAACTCTCCTAAATTCTTCAGTTGGTCCTTGAATCCTCCTCATAAGTAGACCATTCATATCACCAAAGTAATTGTTTACTTTCACCAGTATTGTATATCTTGCACCAGTTGGCCTCAATATGTCTAACGTAATACCTATGTTGTGATTGAGGAAGGATAGTTCTAACAACATCAATTAATCCCTATGACAGTTACAAAAACAGTCACTTAGAATTGCAAAACAGAATCATAGGACAAATTTACAGATGCAGAAAAAATAGAAATGGAAAGGAGAATTATAGGACAGACAAAAAGATGCAGAAAAATAGAATTAAATGCAAAAAAATACAGTCACTTAGAAGTAAAAAAAAGACAGAATTATAGGACATAAATATAGATGCAGAAAAAAAGAATTGGAAAGGAGAAAATTTGCCTGAAGGACAAGCAACAATAAGCTGTTGAACCCTACAAATCCTAGCTCATTTATATATTCATTCACTATGTCTATATAAGAAAGTAAGTCTGAGTCATAACCTATCCAAGTGTGCACCAGTTTCTTTGTGTATAAGACCTCAGACTGTGTAACCCAATCACCACCATAATTGAATATTATATCCATTAACACCATCTCCAATAACCTACAAATATAGCCAATAAGTCCAGTTAGCAAAGAATAAAGAAACCAATAGAAAGGCAGAACTAAAAAGGGAATAATTAAATAAAAAAATTATCTAAGAGTAGGGGTCTCCCTTCACACATAAAAGAGAACATTTAACTCTATTATACCACCATCGAAGGTGGTCCTACTCACAGGATACTTTAATACCAAAATGTTACACAATTGGGGACAACTTCACTTAATAAATAAAGAAGAAGTTCATATCTTGAGACAACACCACATAAAGGTCCACTTTCAGGCCCACTCCATAATAAATTAACTAAAAAATCATTGAAGGTGGTCCTACACACATAATACTATACTCAGAAAGTAACAAAATTAGGGACAAATTTACCTATTAAACGACAGAAAAAGCTCAGAATATTGGGACGAAGAAACACCCTAAACCAGCTACCAACACCAAAATCATGTCGGGGCCAACAATAACTTCATATCGAGACCATATCAATAATAAAGCATGCAAACACTTGAAGCAGACAAAAAATATGAATATAATACTGAAAGATAAATGTATGGATGTCGATTAAACACAACAATCAAAACCCTAGGCCAAAAACCCTAAAAAAATAGAAAACACATAAAATACTGAGCAAAAAAGAGTTAAACAAGAAAATCGAAGCATTTTCATGGAGAAAAATATTACCTTTATAGCATATGCGACGGAGATCTAACAAATTTTTCTTCTGTGGACGGAGTCTTCTAGAGAGAGTGAAAGAGAAGAAAAAAGAACCATATTTTTAGGTTAGGTTCTAAGTCGTGTATTTAGTTTTAGAAGGATGAGTCAGTTATTTGGGTCGGAACGTGTTGGGTTATTAGGGGTCAGAGCAGGTTGGGTCAATTATGTGGGCCTCGATGTTTAAGATTAAGCCACGTGGTAGTGCCATCTAATTAGGGGTATTTATGTTTAATAGTGTATTGGTGAGGGGTTTTATGTCCCGATAATATAACAAAGGATATTTTTAAACAATTGTCAATAGTAAAAGGACATATCAGACCCTTAACCGTTTATTTTATTTCACATGCTAACAGCTACTTGATCAAATAAGTAATCTGACGTCCGCTTCTTGTCAAAATAAATTAACTTGTGTAATTAAAACACACCACACATATTGGTAAATACAGCTATAAATAAATAAATTGGTTGAAAATGCACTTACTCTGGTAATGTGAAAAAGTTAAACTCTTTATTATTATTAACATACCTTCAAATGTGCTTTTTCGAAACATACTTATGATAATAAGCATTTTTCAAAATAAATAGATTTTAAAAGTTTCGCCAAATATGCTATTAGCCATCGAACCACATTCTTTCTCGAGTATAGCCTGAAGGTCCGCACGAGGCCTGGGCTGGGCCTTGCATATTTAGGAGGTAGAAATTACATCAGGTAATTATTTTAGAGGGTTGCTATTTAGAAATAAATCAGCGTGTTCTTAATTTTAGTTATCGACTTTAATTTTTCAGGCACAAAGTCTTGAAGTTAAAAATTTTAGTTTAAATTTTTAGGACCAAATAAGTACCGTCTAATTCCTAAATAGTATCCACAAACATGACTATTTGTGNCCCCCCCCCCCCCCCCCCAGTAAAAACGCTCTCTCAAGGTATTGAAGTGTACAGTTCTTCACTATACACTTTCACTTCTCACATCAAATATAAGAACAAAAAGGGATTGCTAGACTTCTAGCAGTTCTCTTTGTCTGTTATCGTTTAACATTGATGCAATTAAACAAAGTACAAACACATCTCCCCTTTGACTTTTTCTTCTAATTTTCATACTCATTAAAAAAGTTATCTATTTCTTTTGTCTTTCCCTCCTCCCCCAACCACCTTCCCGAGGGATGTGGAGAAGAGGTTGCTTCCACCGATTCACCACCATTTTGCATAAGTGATAAGTAAATAGGCCTATTCCCCAACATATTCATATTTTACAAGAGGTTTACTTGCGCCATGCCTATGTCACATTTACCGTGAAGTTATATGTTTACGTGAACTCAATAACTTTTGTCTAAATCTTGTATATATATAAGAAAATTCACAAAAAAAATTATTTTTAAAATGTTCATATACTTTATATATATAATTAGGGGGTACATGGACCAGGTTGGTTCGATTTTTATCAAAATCAAACCAAACCAACTATATCGGTTTGGATTAGTTCGGGTTTGTCGGATTTTTTTTTGTTACGTGAATACTATTCGAATCTTACTTTGTTAAAGTTATAGATAAAGTTTTGATAAGTGAATATATGTTTAGTAAATATTGAAAAAATTGACAAACATGTGATCTATTAAAATATTCCAATGGGAGGATTTTGTTACTAACACATGATAGTTGTTTTCTTAGTCGTCTATCAATAGTTTTCGTCAATGTACGCTTCAAAGTTAACATATGAGAGGATACCAAATATTTCTACATTTTTTAAAAGAAAATTCAATATAAAGTCTTAAAAATATATATAAAAAAATATGTATTTATATATCGGTTTGGTTCTGAATTTTTTACTCAATACCAAACCAAGTCAAACCAATAATCATGTTTTTTAATCAATTTGGTTTAATTTTTCGGTTTGATACGGTTTTCCGATTCGATCTGAACACCTCTATATACAATGATTTAACTCCCACCCTTTTTTTCTAAGGAACTCTATAAAAGACCTAAAAGAAAAGTACACTAGCCTAGTCTATTCATGTACTATATGATGCATTCATATATATTTTTATAATATTATCTTTTAAAGTATAAAAGAAATGTAAATAGGCAACAACCATTTAAAAGTCCGTATACGTAAAAACAAATTCCTAACATTTAGGGTTAAGGAAAAGAAGAAAGATCAAAATATATTGCTGAAAAATCGAAATTGTTTAATAATATCTCTCTCTCACATCAAATGTGAGGTACATTTTGGTTGGCCTTCACATATATTTCTTGATTTAAATAGGCAAATTTAAATGGTGATTAATTATTAACTAACAAGCTACTATAAGAATAGCACGATTTAGGTTTATTTATTGAAGGCTGAGTGACTAATGGAGAAGACGGTCCCTACTTCAAAATCATCTTCATTTTAACCTAATCAGTATTCTCAGATTTCCCTCTTAGAAAAGTTGATAATGAAGTAAGCCATTTTTAGTCTCCACTCTTATTTCTTCCTAGCCTATGATCTTCGGTGGTCCAACTTTGAATGGACATTTTAGATGGAACAAGCCTATTCAATTTGCTTCCAATATTCGGTTTAACATTTATATTTTCTTTTCTAGGCCATGTATACTCCTAATTAATCATGTTCAAATCACAAAGACACTAAACTTGAATATATATATATATATATATATATTTATCTTTGTTTTCTCCTTTTAGACCTTTAAATACCACGTTGAAATTCTACAATAACAAAATTGCTAATTTTAATTGATCGATAAACCCTCGTTTTCACTACTATTTCGACTTTCACCACCACAAATGGCCCTATAAATGTAACTGTCACCGTAATTCTCACTACCACTTATAATGGAAGTATCTATGAACGTTGTCAATCTCAAAAATCTGATTTTCAATATCAAAATAGATGGAATAACCGGGTGAGGATCGCCCCGGCGGGGTCGCTCTGACGCAATGTAACAATTAAAATTCACTTTTTTGATATATTGTAAATTTGTAATATTGTATCTTTATCAAACAATGGGGACAAAAGCCAGCTGGTACGGTTCACATAAGTCAGGCAATAAAGGTAGTACTCCTCTGAAGTCTCAAGCTATTTATTACAAAATCAAGTACTCCTTCTCGTCCATAGTAAGCGATATTTTAGTTTTTTTATTTTGGTCCAAAATAAATAACTTTTTATATAATTAAGAAGAAATTAATTTTATTTTTTTAAAATTTATTCTTATTTACATATTCCAATGTGTCAACGTAACAAATAATTAAGAATAATTTAGTGAGTGCATCTTTTTTTCTTAGGAGTTCATATTTTCTTAAGGGGTGTATTAGAAACTAAAAAGCCACTTATTATGGATTAGAGAGAGTATTTACTATAGATCTTTTCTAGAAAAATACATTTCAAATTGCAGCCTTTCATCAAGCGTTAGAGCAAATAACAAATACAATACCTATATAATTTCTTATTTATCTTATTTTTATTGATAATGTAAGTGAATTTTTTCACGATTTAATTCATCCCCTGTAATATAAAGAGTCCATTACTTAAATGGTTACTCAATTATCCAAAATTATCTAGTAAAATCATCTTTCTTTCATTTTTAACTAAGAAGACACTTAACTATGTCTATAGCACTCAGAAAGTCACTCAACCAGATTTCTCAAATTTTTGATTGTCAAATACTGATTCACCCTCTAAATAATCAAGTTTTATCTTCTTCTTTTTTTTACTTTTTAAATATTATAATTTTTTCTCTTATAATCTATATTATGGACTTACATATAGAAAAAATATATTTTATTTATAAATAAATAAAAAAAAATAGTTTTATTGGTTGTATAATGCCGGAATAATAATATGATTGAGTATAATTTTCAAGAATATATAATGTATATAATAAAAATACTTTTATTTTAAATAATTATTTTTTGTATTACATGCATGGAATATATATTTTACAACTTTTATTTTCTTTCATTCTTAATTGTGTAAATAAATTTTTGAATTTTTGTTGTTAATATCGAAATTCTTATTACGAACAAATTTTTCTAATTAATTTTATTACTATGCTCAATATTTTATTATTCCAAAGCTATATATGCTTAAATTCTATTTTTTATTTTTTTAGTTTATAAATAAAATTTATTTATTCTATAATAAGACCATAATATAAATTAAATAGAAAAAGTTTATAATATTGAGAAGTTTAAAACAAAAATAAAAAGAAGACAAAAATTGATAATTTAGAGGGTAAAATAGGTATTTGGCAATAAAAAGTTTGACAAATCTAGATGAGTGAACTTCTTAGTGTTATTGGCATAGTTAAATGACTTTTTTCTTCCAAACGAAAGAAAGATGACTTTAGTATGTAATTTCGGATTATTGAGTGACCATTTGAGTAGTGGATTCTAATATAAAGGACCACTTACTAGTGTAACAGGAACACGAAATGCTGCTATAGGCTCTACCATTAATAGTGTAGAAATTGCACGGGGCGCCCTATTTGGACGCCCCCATTTAACCTATACCCATATTTTTAAAATTATTTAACCTATACCCTAATGTTTACAACTTCAGGCGCCACCTTCCTGATACCTGTGCAAAATTTCAGCTTATTTAGTGCTGAAGTTTTTACAAATGAACTAAATAACTTCAGCATCTTCTGCTGAAGTTTTTGAAAAAGCTTTATGACAAAACTAATGAATCCGGGACAAAACTTCAGCTTATTTAGTGCTGAAATTTTTACAAATGAACTAAATAACTTCAGCATCTTCTGCTGAAATTTTTGAAAAAGCTTTAAGACAAAACTAATTAATCTAGGATAAAACTTCAGATTATTTAGTGCTGAAGTTTTTACAAATGAATTAAATAACTTCAATATCTTCTGCTGAAGTTTTTGAAAAAGCTTTATGACAAAACTAATGAATCCAGAACAAAACTTCAGTTTATTTAGTGCTGAAGTTTTTACAAATGAACTAAATAACTTCAGCACTTCTGCTGAAGTTTTTGAAAAGCTTAGAATGCTGAAGTTTGTCTGATTCTCTTTGCTACTTCAGAGTTCAGACCCGTATGCTTGAAGTTTATGCGAAAAATGGGTACGTTTGCAATTTTTTTTACAAAGCGAGTATAAGTTAAAACGTGACAAAAAAACGAGTATAAATACAAAAGCTCCATTAATAGTACGAGCATTTTCACCCGGTATACGCTGCAATATATACACAAACCTAACAAGAACTTAAAAGAATGGTAAATTTAAGAGGATAGTCAGGAAAAATGAGAGTAAATTAAATTGAAGTCTGTTGCGTCATAAATGTCGTCAATTAGGATGAATGCCACATGGTTTAGTGAGGCGGAAAAAGATAAAAAACGATTACTAAAGCATAAGCAAAACAGCTGACTTTTGCAAGCTAATGAGTAAATGCTTAATGCTGTCCACTTTTGACTCATTGAGGATATAGCCCTTTTACCTCTTCAATCTTTTTGTCAGCTTTACAACAGCTTTGGTCTCTTCTCTTTTCACTTCAATAATAATAATAATACTCCATCCCTTTCTATTTACCTGAATTTATTTGTTTTTTGTCCGTTTAAAAAAGAATAATTTCTTTTTAAATTTTGAAAATAATTTAGCTTAAATTTATAATTCTATCTTTAACGAGAAACTTTTATAACCAAACAAATATTTTTGGCCCTTTTTTAACTTGTTTAGAACCACAAATTTCAAAAATCTTTGTTTTTTCTTAAATTTCATGCTCGGTTAAACATACTAACATACATTGGAATGGAGGGAGTAATATATATATAGACAAGGACCCCCTTTAGTTAGACGCTTGTCTCAACATTTCTTCATAGGAGTAGTTTCATTATGTCCTATAAAGATATATAGGTAGAGAAAAAAAAGCAAGAGAAAGCAGAAAACCAATTGTAGTCCTTTTCCCTTTAATTTGTATAGAATGGGAAGGCCACCTTGCTGTGAAAAAACTGGGGTTAAGAAAGGACCATGGACGCCAGAAGAAGATATCATTCTGGTTTCATATATTCAAGAACATGGTCCTGGAAACTGGAGAGCTGTTCCCACTAATACTGGTAAATTGTTTTTTCTTTTATGGGGGATTTTGGGGTTGGTTGGTATCATTAAATATGTGTAATTAATTTTCTGCAACTCTTCTTGAATGAATATATGCCATTTGATCCACTTTTTTTCCTGTTCATGATCAGTAATTGTTAATCACTGCCCTCTTCATTTTTTTTTTCCAGGCTTGCTAAGATGCAGCAAAAGTTGTAGACTGAGATGGACTAATTATCTCCGTCCGGGGATTAAACGTGGAAATTTCACAGAACATGAAGAGAAGATGATTATTCACCTCCAAGCTCTTCTTGGCAATAGGTACTCACAAAATCAAGTATAAAACCATGAAAAAATTATCATCTATTTTTTTTTTTTTTTTTTTTTTTT
>ML405113.1:0-11378 GCA_005239525.1 Nicotiana knightiana | reverse complement strand
ATCTTTTTTTTTTTTTTTTTTTTTTTTTAGGGTTAGATCAAGAAAAAAGTTTCTCATGTTGCCAATTACAACCAGAATATCTTAATCATGATTTATAATCTAGTAGTGGTGTCAGTAAACAATTTCAGCACATGATGTGTGGTTCGAGTTTCACTACCTAATTTTTCATTTTCATTCCTCAATGCCATATTTTTAATTTAATTTGGTTTAATTGAAACTAAGATTTATTTGTGCTTTTTATTTTTGTGTATGTAGATGGGCAGCCATAGCTTCATACCTTCCACAAAGAACAGACAATGATATAAAGAATTACTGGAATACTCATCTGAAAAAGAAGCTTAACAAGAAACTTGAAGGCCATGATCATGAGGATAATCAAGAGGGAAAATCATCATCATCTCAATCAAAAATCTCAAAAGGACAATGGGAAAGAAGGCTTCAAACAGATATTCACATGGCTAAACAAGCTCTTTGTGAGGCTCTGTCACTTGACACTCCTTCAACTGGCGAATCTCCAAAAAATAATAATAATAATAATAATAATTCCGCTCCTAATCTTCCTGTGCAAGAACCAGTCCAAACATGTACTACCTATGCATCCAGTGCTGAGAATATTGCTAAGTTGCTTCAAAATTGGATGAAAAATTCACCCAAATCATCTTCTGAAAGTCGATCTAGTTCAAAAACGACTCAAATGTCGTCGTCCTTCAACTTTCCATCAATCGGTGCAGTTTCGAGTTCTAGCCCTAGCGAAGGAACAATAAATAATGCAACTACACAAGAAGGTTTGGACTCCCTCTTTCATTTTAACTCATCAAATAATTCCGATGTGTCACAATCCATGTCGGTCGATGAGGGTGGTCATTTTACACCTGAGAATAATAATAATAATAATAATGCTGCAATTTTCCAAGTTGAAAGCAAGCAACATTTCAAGGCAGAAATCAATGCAAATTTTCATCAAGAGGAGAGCATTAAGCCAAATTTGGAGACACAAGTGCCTCTAACATTTTTGGAAAAGTGGCTGCTTGATGATAATACTAATGCACAAGCACAAGAAGAGCTAATGGGAATGGCCTTAGGTGAAACTGCTGATTTGTTTTGAAGAAATAGTAAAGAATAAAGGTATATTGGTAAATATTTCTTGAAAACAACTTAGTAGTTTTAACTTCTTGTTAGGATTTGAACTCCATAGGACGTTTTATTTACTCTATAGCTTGAGCCGTTCTAAACTCTGATATTTGCTGAGAGCATAAAGTGTATATTCCATGTAATTTTAAACCTCTGCAATATGTATTAGATAGGAATAATATAATGAACCCTCCCCACTCTTTTAAGAGTTTCAATTGTTTGTAATTTGGGTTCAGTTTTTGTGTATTATCTGAAAATTCTGACTATGCTTCCAAGTTCCAGCTTGAACAAAATTTGTTAAATGGATATGCTATTCAGGCAACAACAAAAAAAAAAAAAAAAACCAAGTCCTTTCGGCTGTTAGGTTTATTTCATGCTCCATTTGTTTCTTTTTTCGTCCTTTGTATTGGCTATTAATTAATTGTTCTTCTACCACTCCTTGGTTCTCTGGATTTCAATTATACGATGAAGTCACATCCTGGCTACACCTCATGCCATTAATAGGTAGCTTATCCTCCCCACATAATAATGAGAATGCACCGAGCAATTAGGTTTCGTCTTTGACTTTTTCTACTCTCTGATTTCTTAAATCTTGTCAGTAAACCAAAGATTTTAAATTATATACATGATAAACGTTTTTATACTATAGATATACTTTAACCTGTTATATATAACATATTCTATGTCTTATTTTTTAGGTTAGTAATTTTACTTAACATGGACGGTTAATTTCAAAAAGATTTACTCCATCCGTTCCAATTTATGTGAATTTGTTTGACTGAGCACGAAATTTAAGAAAAAATGAAGACTTTTAGAATTTGTGGTCCTAAACAAGTTAAAAAGGGGTCCAGAGTATTTGTGTGGTCATAAAAGCTTCTCATTAAGGGTAGAATTGTAAGTTTAAGCAAAATTGTTTCTAAATTTAGAAATGGATCATTCTTTTTAAAACGAGCCAAAAAGAAAATAGGTTCACATAAACGAAAACGGAAACGGAAACGGAAGGAATAGATCTTTTACACTTTACAGTGTACTGAAGTTAAACTCCTAAGCTAAAATTATTTGATGAGGTACGTAGTCTACTTGAGCTGTGATAGCCATTAATCCTTTTGCATAGAAGTTTAGCCCCTAAGACTCTACTGAACTGTATGTGAGTAAATCACATTCAATGAAAGAAGATGTGGGTCAGAGAGGCATTTAATCCTGAGTGACTGATAAGCAAGTCAATGTCTTACTGCCTATAGCAATTCTAGGAGTAGTTTTATTGATTGTTTGCTTTTTCTTCCAACGTTAAAATCTTGTAAGAAAAAGTCTAACTTCATTAAGGAAGAGAGTTAAGTCTACTTTTTGCATACTCCAATCTCCCAAGGTAGTTAATACAGCAGTAACTAGTACTACTAGTTTTAATTTTAGTTCTGTAAAGGAAATATTTTGGAGAGTCCGGAACTGAAATGTGTCTTTTTGGATTCAAAATACTTAATGAATGAAAAAAAAAACTTAATTATCAAAATATGTAAAACATAGTTTATTACTGCGTTTTACATAAAACGCCTTTTAATACCGCGCTTTATCTGAAAGCTGATAAGACGTCTACGTAAAACGCAGTTCAAAAGGACGTTTTATGTAAAATGCCTTAATGAACCGCGTTTTACCTCTTCAAATATTGTCCCTTTCCCTTTCCCCACGCCCAAAACAGAACCTCCCTTCCCCCATTTTTAAAAAAATTCCAGCGGTCCCCCCTCCATTAACAACCATAAAAGCTCGTGTGGACCCCACCCCTTCCGTAAAAAGTAGATAGTGTTGGTCCCACATCCTAGCTAAGGCCTTCTTTCGTTGTGGTTGCTCGTTTCAGAGTCAAAATTTTAATTCTTCAACATTCCAAAAAACATAAATCGAGGTATTCCGATTTAATTTTTGTCAAAACTCGTATAAAAAATGCATATTAGTTGTATTACATGTGTTCTATGCTGTTTTATATTTTATTTTTTTTGCGATTAAAGTAGTATATTATTTTTATCCGGACTAAGATATTAATGTTCTAAAAAAATATGTAAAAATTGTGAAATCGTTATTATTTTCCTTTTAGCGTAGTATAATGTAGTGCCGTTTAGCATAGTTTTCCTGTAGTTTAAGTATCTCTTATACTCAAAAATACGTCAAAATAACTGATATATCAAACACAAACTCTGTCCAATTATAGTAAACATATAATTGGTGCTACTGGGCCGCAAATATCGAGTCTGGAACCCATATATGAATATTTAATAATTAAATATTATATAATTATAAAAATTAATTATTTAATTTACAAACAAACATATAAAATTATAAAACTAACATGTTAAATAATAAAACTAACACATAGAAGAATTCAGGACGAATTGGTGCTACTGCGTTCCAAATATCGAGCCTGGAACCCATATATGAATATTTAACTATAAAAATTAATTATTTAATTTACAAACTAAAAAATTATAATAAAACTAACACATACAAGAATTCAGGATATCTTGGTGCTACCGGGCCGCAAATATTGAGCGTGGAACCCATATTGAATATTTAATTATTTAATTTACAAATAAACATATAAAATTATAATAAAACTAACACATACAAGAACTCGGTATATCTTGGTGCTACTGGGCCTCAAATATCAAGCCTGGAACCCGTATGTGAATACATAATTATTATTTAATTATGTGAATACGTAATAATTATTTAATTATAAAATTAACATGTAATTAATGTTGTTTAGTTTACAGTAGACGACATGGAGGTGCCGCCTATACATCCCGGACCTTCCAGCGATGAGTTACTGTCCTTACAAGGCGATCATAGGTCCGCCCACATATGAGAGGGAGAGTTAGTGGAGATGTGGACGACATGTGGGACTTTCTGCATGAGAGAGTTCTCCATCCCCGTGTAGTCACATTCCTGCGGGAGACGGGTTTCTACAGGATTTTGGAGATCGGGCGGCTGCAGCTCGATTGGTCTTTGGTCACGGCCCTGATAGAGCGGTGGCAACTGGAGACGCACACATTCCACCTGCCCATTGGCGAGGACACCATCACACTGCAGGATGTAGAGGTTTTATATGGGCTGCCCGTTGATGGACACCCCGTTGCTCTGCCGCCGGCCATGAAAGAGATGACAGGTCTGCACTACCTGGACATGCTGCAGCAACTCACTGGTTTCTGACCGCAGGATGAGAATGCACAAGGTGGGGCCAATCGTTTGCAGTTGATGCCTGTTTGAGAGTATTTGGAGATGTTGCACCCCGACATATTCGCCGCTATACGAGGATGCTGCTACTCCTTATGTTTGGAGGGGTCTTGTTCCCCAACACTTCGGGGAACCTAGTCAGCTTGAGATTTCTCCATCATCTTGAGCAGCTAGAGGATTTACCCAAGTACAGCTAGGGTGCTGCTGTTCTCGCCTACTTGTACAGGCAGATGTGCCGGGCGAGCATGGGCACCTAGAGTGACGTTGATGGATTTTTGCCGCTACTACAGGTGACAACATATTGCCTATACTTTATTCATTATAACATACATAGTAAAAATATATCTTAAATTTTGCGACAACTTTTTATGTTAGATTTGGGCCTGGGAGTGGTTACTACAGTTGCAGCCACCTCTACCACCATTAACTCCGGATGTACTACCTTCATTTATCCCTCTAGCTAGGAGGTGGATTCTTCGGCGGGGATAAACGCATAAGTATGGGGCTCGACATAATCTCCCCTTTTGCAAAGATTTGTTGGATATGCTGGAGGGTGCACAAGTAAATGTATACCTAAGATTACATAGCATAGCTTCACATGTGTTGCATATACTCATGTTTTCTGTTGTTACTTAACCGTTCATCCGGACGCCATACATCGACGAGTTGATTTGTGGTCTGCCCGATTATTGCTCGGCTGGACGACTTATTTGGAGCTCTTCAGTCCCGGTGATGTGCCTCGATATTGTGGAGCATCATGCCACGGAGCAGGTACTTTGCCAGTTTGGCCGTCAACAGCTTGTACCGAGACCGCCCACACATTACTAGCGAGATGATCGGTCCAGGGTG
This sequence comes from Nicotiana knightiana, assembly GCA_005239525.1. Lineage (NCBI taxonomy): Eukaryota > Viridiplantae > Streptophyta > Magnoliopsida > Solanales > Solanaceae > Nicotiana > Nicotiana knightiana. The sequence continues at coordinate 6,179 of ML405113.1, read as the reverse complement.
GACGGCGCATTTGTGGCATAGCTGGAGGCGTAGGTTGATACATGGGGCCATAGAGCTGACCTAATTCCGCCCCCCTTCACCGAGCCGACAGGATGCTTTTCATGATTATATGGCTAGGTACCGCGGCATTACCCGACTTTTTGTCGGAAATCCCATTCATCGAGCTGGCGGTCGGTACGTTCCATACGCCGGGCGGCACGAGGCACTAGTATGTTATTTTGTACCCTTAATTATATAACTTTAACTTAGCATTCTATAATTTATATTTTACACGTTGTGCAGGCTATTGGCCTACATCTATTCCACCAGTTGGGACTGCAGATGCAGCAGCATGCAGGCGAGGAAGCAGCCACTTTGCACGAGTATGGCCGGCAGGTTACTTTGCTGGCTGCCAGACACTGTAGCAAGCCCGAGAGGACGAGCGCTTAGTGCACGTCCCTGCTTATATGGTGCCAGAGCACTACCATCAAGGCACGCCTGTCCCACGAGGTAGGGGAGCACGAGGTAGGGCTATCCCAAGAGGCAGGGGCTCCCCACGAGGCAGGGCTGTTCCACGGGGTCGTGGGGGCCGAAGAGGAGGTGGTCCCCAGCAAGGGGGCGTTGAGGCTCCTATTGAGGCACCTGTTGAGGATTCTGCAACTGATCTGCCCGGTGACCTCCATCAGCCAGACGAGCATGACAATATTATGCCGTCTTTCAGCCTTCAGCTGCCGTTCACTCCAGTAGCATATACGTGACCCCGTCAGATCCATTGTTGATCACAGGCATCCCCAGCATCGAAGATGATTGGGAGCAGTACTTTTCAGGCACATCGACCGCTGTTGAGGATGGGTCGACCCGAGATGTGGATGGTGGACGCCGGCTGAGTTATGGCTCATCGTCTACGGGTGCTGGGGATCTTTCACAGGCGCAGGTATGTTTGTATTACTATAATTTAAATTTGTGTTTATCTCATTGGTTCGCCATAAATAACTTTATAATTTTCTTATTAAGGCTTCATCCTAGCCCGTCACAGAGGCCACTTTGTGCGATGCTGAGCAGGATGCGACGGATTCTTATATTCAGGAGATCGACGAGACCATGGTAAGACTATTTAAAATTGTTTTAACTTAACATGTACATTAGTAATATATATTTTAATATAATGAGCTAACTTGTTCTTCTGTAGGTTGTTGATAGACCGACGGCCCCTTCTACCGATCCTGCCAGCACTACTGACGATCATGCTGCTGCGCATCCTGCGATAACAAGGCGACGTAACGAGGATGATCCTGATAGCATATCCGGGCAGGATGGAATGCGCCTCAGGCCAGCGGCTGCATTGAAGCACACAGGCTGTGGGACACATTGATTTTTTTTAATGTATTTTATGTAAATAATAACAATAATTTTTTATGTTTACATAATATGCGCCATTATGTTTTTATTTCCCCGTTCCTTCTTTATTATAATACTACAGCACAAACACAAACATAGCAACTTAACATAATTTAAATTTGGTACAACTAATGATAATACACGACACGGGAAACATAAAGATAAAGTAGTACACTCTAAACATACATATCATTTTTTAGTCACTGCCGCCCGTTATTCTCTGCTCCAACCACTTAAATTTCTCTTCTAGCTTATTTTTTTCTAATTCTTCCTCTTTTAGTTTCTACTTCAACTCCGCAATTTCTCGTTTATATTCTTTTTCATATTCCCACTATTTTTATACAAATCATGAAGATACTGCAAATATCGTTTGTAATATTCCTGCTTACATGGTTCGTCAATCCATACCTCAAAATTGCAAAAAGGTTTGTCGGGTACCCTATAAAACTTGTTCACACACATCCAGTAGCGGCGTCCACTTACCATCATCCCAACAGTCCGCCATCATACATTTTTTGCTGCACTGGCAGCTTGGTACATACATGCGTTCAAACATTTGTTAAAGCAAAAAAAAAAAACACTACTTTTATGGAAAAGTTTTGCTATTTGTTAGGGTTAAGCGCAAAAAATAACTAGAATTCACCCGTTATTTATAGGCATTGAAAGACACATAACGTAGTATTTAACCGCGCTATATATATTCACACAAAATGTAGTATTTGACCGCGCTATGCTTTGCGTGTTACAGATTCATTCTGATACAAAACAACTTTTTTTGTAGGCGGGTAGCTTTTCAGATCGACAAGAAAACACACATAACGTAGTATTTAATCGCGCTATAGGACATTTACGACGGTCGTGTCCTGTTTGCGAGCATATGTCATATTTACGTGCATAAACGGTATCACCAACATCCATTTGGTTTCGTATATGCGTTCTTTTTTGCAATTGTAGCTTACACAATTAGTCCTTGTCACACACCATTTTAAATGGTTCCAATGGCCAATAATGCTCAGCACCCAGTGTCTGCAACTGCCCACTATATGTGTTTAAGTATGCAGCAACACTGTATTGCCTATCAACATAGTTAGTTGGCCCTAAACCTGTATGTTGAAAGCACTTGATGGCATGTGCGCACGACATATGGTAGATGGACCATTTCCCACAAGAACACAACCTTCTGGCTTTATTTATGGTGTGTACATTATTCCCCCGGTGTTGATAGATAGCGGTGCGAACTTCAAAAATACCCCGGTCGTGATCATACTATAAAAATGAATGCCAATGTGCTCGCCTCCTGTATTTCTCAAATCTTCTCACTGGTATTGGAATAAATTCAACACCCCTGTCCATCAATTCTGATGCACCTCTATGCCTTTCAACAAACCTCTCCGCCATTTGTTTGAATGTCATCCGAACCATGGCAGTGATAGGCAATCCACGTGCAAACTTCAATAATCCGTTGAAAGACTCCGACACATTTGTAGTCAGGGTTCCCCATCGTCTGCCACCATCCACATGCAATGTCCACTTGTGAAGCTCATGTCGCATCAACCAATGATAGGCACTTTCGTCTAACTGCCTGATCGATTCCATGCGCATCCTGGGTTTGCATTATTGGTGATCAGTTCCAGCCATCCACATTAAACCATGCAAGTCCTTATTGGGATATTTCTTCTGGAAATTGGCCTTTAGGTGCCTCACACAGTAACGGTGGTATGCATAGGGTTCCTGCCATTAAGGCAAATGCTCTACAGAACTTAATATAGCACCATGCCGATCAAATATTAGACAAATACCTGAACGTTGTTTGACAACGTGCTGCTTCAAGTGGTTCAAAAATAGCGTCCACGTCTCTTGGCTTTCATTGGCACATATGGAAAAGGCTCGTGGAATTATTTTTCCATTGGTATCTACTACAACAACGATCAACAGCTTAATATCATGCTTTCCATATACATGAGTACCGTATATGGAACTGGACGACAATGCACAAAACCATCAATTGCTGGTTTAAATGCCCAGAACACATATTTGAATATATATTCCTGTATTCCCGGACTCCGTTCAAGCTTCCATTCAACAACAATCTCGGGGTTAAAGTGTTGCAATGCGGCCATGTACCTGGGTAGAGCTGCAAATGACTTATCCCAGTCACCATAAACAATTTCAAACGCATGTTTGCACCCAAGATATGCCTTTCTTTTTGTAATGGTATGGCCCTATTCCTGGTGGAATGATGTAATGCACTCTTTGATTTTGTACATTATGGACACTTCAAGGTGTGGAATAAGGGCAAGAGAGATCAAGTCAACATCCAAGTTGTAGTGATTCCCATTGAATGTGTCCATTTCACAAGTGTGGGTGGCAATATATTTACCTACTTTCCAAAAACCTGTTTTCTTCTTGCTCGCACGCAGCATCCAATGACAACCCATAAACCATCTACGAAAAACAACCTTGTATACATCCGGACTTGACTCCCATACCATTATCTCACGTGATGTTTTAGACTTCAACACCACACAAGAAGATAGGCTACTTTGTGTGGTACCCAATTTTCGAGTGTTGTCTCAGTAGAAGAACCTGGTTCTTCTTGGTGTTCCAACTACTACTGTTGCAGAATAATAAGAAGCAGTAAAGTAAAAACATAGAGATTTTTACGTGGAAAACACCTGGCTCAAAAGGTGAAAAAACCACGACCTACTCCTCAGTAGGATTTGCTCAACTCTACTAAAAACTCTAAGCCAAGCGGACTTACAAAATAAACTCTTTTGTAATCCTATGACTAACTCTAATCCTTTTTTAGTAACTAGCCCCTAGCTAATTTCTACACACCTCAAGTCAACTCTAACTTGAACAATACGTACCTATTGCAATTGCTTCTATGAAATCTGAAAGATACAATAATAAAAAATCCTACTACAATCAACTAGACTCAATAATAAATATGATGGAACTGATTTTCTAGTTGAACTGTAGCCTTTACATCGCACAATGATTCTGCTAGCAAAAATAACTCTGGTAATTTTGCTTCCAGACTTTGATTCACTTCAGCTTTGGGCGTGTTGAATTCCAGCAGAAATACATCAAGTATTTATAGAGTCAGTCGTTGAGATTTTCTTCCAATTCTAGTTCAACTCTACCTGGGTGAACCAATTCGAACCAAACTCAACTTCCTTTCTTTTGTTACTTTCCTTTTTGAATTCGACTTCAATTAATCAGATCAGTTTGCAACCTTTTCGCATTAGGAGACGATCTCTTGGTTTATTGATATTTCATATTCAAAACATCTCCTAAGCATATCTGGTTCATGTGCCAGCTAGTTAGTTCAACTGTGTGCTCTAATGGACCTGGTTCAACTGGTCAGCCTTTTGTCAATCTTCAAAACTATGCAGTGACATGGGTCAACAAATTCTCCCTTTTTGATGATGACAAACTCTATGCTTAATCCTGTATACACTTCAAAGAACTTTGTATATTTTAAGCATTAATCATAGAGAATCCAGGTTCATTAGGTTATAAATATCACTTTAAACTTTAAAAATATTTTTGGAAAAAGTCAGCACAAACCTATCTTCTCTCTTTTGGCATCATCGAAAAGTTTGCAAAATGATATACTTACCAGTTTTTTTAATTATTACTCATGGCCATTGAGGCAACTGCAGGTGCAAAGCATGATTAATCAACACAAGAAATAAATGTTAGCTAACTCAGAAATTGAGACAAGTCAATAACTAAAAGCAAAATTCATTGATAAGTAATGATAATCAACCACCATACAGCAAAGCAAAAACAAACCAACCATGAGCAAAAACAAAAAAAAGAGTAAAAAGAACTGAAACTGAGAACTGGTCTTAAGATGAGTTATGGAAGCTCTGAGAATCCTAAGGATGGGAAGGTGCAGTGGAGGTTGTGTTCTTGGATTGTAGGAGAGACAGCATCTGCTGAAGAACACCCTCGTTCTTTTCTTTCTCCTTTTCTAATTCAGCTCTAAGAGCATCCCCCTGTTCTTCAACCTCAATCACACGAGACTTCAAACGAAGGATCTCCATATCCTTAATCTTGTTTTCTTGTACCAAAGTTCTAATTTTGCTATTGACTGGTTTCTTCCTAGATGAACCAGGTTCATCCACAGGTACCTTGACATTATAGTCACATGTAAGCAAAGTTTCCTTCCCAAAATAATCTTTGGCCGTAGCCATCTCAGCCTTCCTTACTAGAACCCCAAAATGTGCAAGTTTTGGGTTGTGTAGTATGAGTTAAACTTGGTTTGAGGGTAGCTTTATGAAGAGAGGAGTAATGATTTCCTTTTATAATATATGGCCATTAATTTTACAACGGATAAAAATTTATTCAAGTGGAAGTCTAATAGTTGTAGTAGTGTCATTGATTTGACGGTTGAGAGTTCCCTATTTCTAGGCTAATTGAGTGTTGATGTGACTCCTTGGAACGGGTTCATTTATGGATTGGTACAAGATTTATGAATGAACCTAATATAGATATAATCTTGCTCATGTGTGACTGTAATTTAATTACTATATGGAGAAGAGTACGTACCCTGTCAGTCAGATGAATCAATATAGATGAACCAGGTTCATCTTGTTAGAAATCTTTAAATTGTCTCAATTTACAAAGATAGATAAATATTATTAGTATCCAGGGAATCATATTAATACATGGCACAAGAGTATGGCAATAAAGACATGATGCTGAGTGTTGGTGGTAAACGCCCACGAAAGTATACGTGATCGTAGCAAGTAATATAATGTTAAATCGAATGTCGAACCCACAAGGACTTG
>ML405110.1:24724-35932 GCA_005239525.1 Nicotiana knightiana | reverse complement strand
ATTCCTATATTACTTGTCGACCACGTACACTTGCGTGTGCACTGGGAAATCAACCAACACCCTCGTAGTTCCATTTTCATCTGAAGCATTTCGTGTGTTACTCTTCAGGACTTCCAATGGTTGGTAGAGATCTTGTGTGGTCTGCGTTGGAATATTAACCATTTTCTCACTAGTTAACAGTTTATCTTTAAAAGAAAGCCTAGAGTTAGCCATTATTGGATTAGTAGCATTATTGGAGATGTCTAGAGGTTTTGGGGGAATCACCTCCATGGGGTTCTTTTGAGACATTGGGGAAGTGACCGTGGTTTGAGAATTATGTGTTTGGATTATTGAAAGGAGTTTTCAGAGAGAAGTCAGACACTCTCTCACCGAATGACATCGTTGATCCTTTAACTCAAGTACGACTGCTTCTTTAACTCAAATCCACTCTTTTTTTGCCATATCTCTCTCAAATATACTAAATCTTGTTATACGGTCCTTGATTTTACAAACTATATGTAGCGGAGAAAACTCTTTTTGCCCATCTATTCAAACTTCAAATGTCACCTCAAGAAAATGGACCTGGTTTTTATAAACTTAGTTTTTGAATTTCTCAAATTTTTTTATGATTTTGATTAATTTGAAATATCAATTTTCAATTGAAAAGTATTGGTGAAATTTTTGTGCAAGACATCACATGCATCCCTATTATGGACATTTTTTACCTAAGTTGGAAAGAAAAGTGTATCCAAGTTTATCTAGTATAAAACCAAATACATATTTTATATTATACCCCATATATTACATTTTAGTGAACCATAACATCTACTAATAAAAGTATATATCCACTAAATAATCTCATCATTATTTAATCCTCGTATTATAATACTCATATTATAATACTAGTATAGCATGTTCTCAAACCTAATGATCCCTTACGACTTACGTGATAATTTAAGACTTTTCAAGATAGAATACCCCTGATGGTCTATTATACACGTCGTCGTTCTTTTTTATTGCTGAATTATTAACCTGCAATAACAAATAACAAGTAAAAAATTGATAAAGTGAATATTTTTGTACAACGACAGTTTAAGCCTTGAGTGGGATGTCTCATTTCCACCATCAATATGCTTCAGATCTCAACCCCTCTCTTGGTGGAGTGGTACCGATGAAGGTCAGACAACTTTAAAAAAAGCCTATAAAACTTAGCTTGTTGAGTGGTAAATTGCTAAAAATATGCTCTTACACTAAGCAGATTCACAGTAGCTCTGCATTGGTCTAATTGTAGAAGCTTCTAGAGCATAGAAATGAAGAGGAAGCAGGCATTGCAAAAATTATTATTTTCTTCTTTCTATGAATATACATGAAAATATTTATACAAGTCTCTAACTAATCATTAAATTATGAGATGGAATTAACCGACTAACTAACTTATTGACGCAGCTAACTACCATAACTAACTAGAGTTTACAAGACTCCCCCTCAAGCTGGAGGGTGCAATATATTCAGCACACCAAGCTTGTTAAGAAGGTGAACATGTGAATCTTGAGAGAGGCTCTTGGTGAGTAAATCATCTCGTTAGTCTTTGGAATGAAAAAAGACATATTTGACCACCCCTGTCTTGATCTTATTGCAAATGAAATGACAGCTGATCATATTATGTTCTATTCGTTCGTGAAAAATGGGATTAGCAGCCAATTGAATGGCAGATTTGTTGTCACATTGCACCAGAACAGGAAGTTTGATGGGAACTCCCAACTCTTGAAATAGGACTAGAGACCATGTGACTTCAGCTACAACAGAAGCCATGCTACGATATTCAGCTTCAGCTAAACTTCTGGACACTATTTGTTGCTTCTTTGACTTTCATGAAATGAGAGATTCACCAAACATTATCACATAACATGGTATTGATCTTCTAGTATGGGGGCAAGAAGCCCAATCAGAATCACACCAACACTGCAGCTCTGATGTAGGACTAGACCTCAACCAAATACCTTGGCCTGGAGCATTCCCACATATCTAACCACTCTGAGAGCACCCTCCCAGTGGGACTTCTTGGGGTACTGCATGAACTGGCTCAAGGTTTGAATAGAATAGCTAATATCGAGTCTTGTAGTAGTCACATACATCAAACAACCTATCAATCTTTGATAAGCACTAGCATCTTCTATAGGTGAGTCACTTGTGGAACCTGCTGCCTGATCATATGCAATTGTGGTTAACTTGACATTGGTTTCCAAAGGGGTGATTGATGGCTTGGAACCACCGAGTCTCATTTCAGAAATGAGTTCTGGGACATACTTCATTTGATTCAAAACTACCCATGTTGCTGACCTTAAGATTTCAATGCCTAAGAAGTACTTGAGCTCACCGAAATCCTTTAGCTTGAATTGTTGATGGAGTATCTCCTTTGCCTCAGTAATCAGCCGATCATTGCTACCTGTGATAAGCAAATCATCCACGTAAACTAATAGGATTACCATACCTTATGGTTTCTTTAATGTGAATAAGGAGTAGTCATGATTGCTTTGTATGAAACCAGTTGCTGCCAGTACATCAGACAACTTAATGTTCCATTGTCTTGATGCATTATTGAGTCCTTACAAGGACTTAAGCAATTTTCAAACCTTCTGCTCCCCTGCCTCCTAAATCCTTCAGGTATATCCATGTAAACTTCTTCATAAATATCACCTTGCAAAAAGGCATTGTAGACATCCATTTGGTATAAATTCCATCCTTCAGAACAGCTAAGGCTATGACTGACCTTAATGTTACCATCTTCACTACAAGAGAAAAGGTATCATGATGATCTATACATTATTATTGGCTATAACCTTTTGCAACTAATCTAGCCTTGAACCTCTCAATGTCCTCATTTCTTGGTACTTGATCTTGTAGACCCATTTGGATCCCATAGTGTGTTTCCCTGATGGTAAGTCTACAACTTACCGAGTCTTATTATCCTCTAAAGCCTTGATTTCTTATCTCATTGCTTCAATCCACCTAGTATCTTTTGCAGGTTGCTTGAAAGATCTGGGCTCAACCAATGTAGAAAACTTTGCCAAATATCTTTGTTACTTTGGTGTGACCTTGTCATAAGATATGTAGTTGGTGATAGGATATTTACTGTTCCCTTCTATGTTGTGACATAGTCTCTTAGCCAAATAGGTTGTATGGAGGTCCTGGAGAATTTTTTTAGTGGAATATGGACAGTATCAGCAGTCATGTCTTAATTAGGGGCATGAGTTTCATTTTCCTATATGACTGGAGTGATACTTTCAAGTGATGAGCTATCCACTAACTCATTGTTGATCCACTAACTCATTGTTGATCCACATCTCGACCTTGGCCTAAGTTTTGTGAGTTGTCTATAAATCCTGTGGATGGCATTCCAACATCAAGTATGCCAGAATCCAAATAGTCAACATGAGGATTGCGAATGATGGGCATCTCCTGTTGTTTTGCAAAAGGGAACACAGACTCCTTGAACACCACATCCCTACTTACAAATATTTGATTGGTAGCAAGTTCTAACAAGATGAAACCCTTATGTCTTTCTGAATATCCCATCAAGACTGATGCCTTTGCTCTTGCAGCAAACTTATCTCCTTTGGGAACAACTGAAGCAAAACACAAGCATCTTATCACTCTCAGGTGAGTGAAGTATTGAGCCTTGTGTATAGCATCTCATAGGGACTTTTTCCTATAATAGTTGATGAGGGCAACTTGTTCATCAGGTATACTACAGTAGTCACACATGTTTCCCCAATGTATAATTGGAATTTTTATTAAAATCTCAGTGTCTTTGCTACATCTAAGATGTGCATGTATTTTATCTCCACAACTCCATTTTGCTGTGGAGTGTGAACACAACTGCTTTGATGCAATATTTCAAAACCTTGTAACAGATCATTGCACTGTGAGTTAAAGAACTCTGTGCCATTGTCTGATCTTAACACTTCTACCATCTCTCCAAACTAGTTTCTCACCATTAACAGGAAGTTTTTAATTGCAACAATTATTTCATATTTGAGTTGCAGTAAATGAATCCAAGTAAACCTACTAAAGTCATCCACAATAGTAAGGAAATAATACTTTTTTGTCATAGGTAGGTGTTTTATAAGGGCCCCATAAATCCATGTGAACAAGATCAAAAGGAGATACTGCTCTAGAAACACTAGTAAGGAACAACAGTCTAGTTTATTTAGATAAGGGACACGCAGGGCAATTATTCAGAAGATCACTATTTACAATGCTTCCTAACCAGTTCATACTCTTCATAGCAGAAGTTGAAGGATGGCCAAGCCTTTGATGCCACAATCTACAGTCCTCACTCACTGCAATTGATGCTGCTACATTACAACTTCTACTGCTATAATTACTGCTACCTTTGACAATGTATAAACCACATATCTCCTTACCAATCCCCTTCACCATGCCACTGTAAAGATCCTGGAAGAGGAAAAAGTAAGGGAAAAAATTTATTGAACACCTTAGTTCTCTTGTGAGTTTGGATACTGACAAGAGATTAAATTTGAAGCCTGGTACATACAAGACACCTTTTATGACCTCAATACCAAATAGAGATGCATGGACTATATGAGAAATAGGGATCTTATATGCAGTAGGAAAGTGTACTGAGTCCTTAGATTCTTTCTTAGTGTTATCATTTGTTAGTAAATCCATAGAAGCAGCTATATGATGTGTGGCACCAGAGTCCTCAATCCAGTCACTATTAACATCTTGGGAGATGAAACAAGTTGTAATACCTGCCATATTGCTTTGACTTTCCATGTTGTTTTGATTGTCAGTTGGTTCCTTGTTCAACAATACTAAAATCTGCTTGTACTGTTCCTCCGTGAAGAATGGTCCTTTTCCAGCAAAAACATCCTGCAAGTCACAGCTAGAAGAGCATTGACACTTGCATTACTGGAAACATTGTTGACAACATTAAATTGTGGAGCTCCTCGACCAAATTGTCCATTTGCACCACCATTTCCACGACCAAATTGTCCAGTGTTGAGCTGATTGGACCTCTTCTTTCTCTTAAAGTCTTCAGGATATCCAATGAACTTATAGCAATTTCCTTGCTATGACCTTTGTAACCATAGTATTCACATTGCACAAAAGGTTTCTTTCCCTTATAGCCTTGGTTACGACCAACATGCATAGCTACTGGTTCATTCTTATCAATTACTACACACATACCAGGACACTGTCTAGATTCATATTCAATCACCATCGCATAAGCTTGATTGATAGAAGGCACATTCGACTTCATAAGGATCTGTCTTCTAGCTTGATCATAAGAGTCGTTTAATCCACTAAGGAATTGCAGCAATCTGCTGCTCTAAATGATCAACATAATCCCTTGAATTGGCCTTAGGTATCATTGCATCATACTCAATCCATAAATCCTTCAATTTTGTGAAATAGCATGAAACAGAATATGTACCTTGTGAGAGAGTGGCAATGGCTCGATGCAGCTGAAAAATTCTCATGCGATTCACCTTGTCGAATCTCTCACTCAAGTCTTCCCACACGAGATGAGCATTTGAAGCATATGCAATTCCACACAAGAATTCCGTGGATACTGTGTTCATGAGCCATGAGAGGACAATAGCATTACAAGTTTCCCGTTGCTCTTGTAGCTCAGCAGTACATGATTCCCTTGTACAAGTTCCATTCATAAACCCTAGCTTTCTCTTCCCAAGTAGTGCGATCTTCATCGTCCTACTCTATAGCCCGTAATTTTCAGATCATGTAAGCTTCACAGGGATCAAAACAACGCCTGGAGTATCTGCTGAACCTAGATAAAATGGATGTGTGTATGAAATTGTTGATTCCGCCATAACTAATTCTCACACTTTAACAATCTCGGAGAAATTGAAATTGATATCGAAGGATCGATCAATGACTGCGAATCTAATTGACTTGTGTCCGCTCTGATGCCATGCTAAAATCTGCTCTTACACTGAGCAGATTCACAGTAGCTCTGCACTGCTCTAATGGCAGAAGCTTCTAGAGCACAAAAATGAAGAAGAAGCAGGAATTGCGAAAATGATTCTGTTCTTCTTTCTCTGAATATACATGGCAGTATTTATAAAAGTCTAATTCTAACTAATCATTAACTTATGAGCTGGACATGAGCTGGCATTAACCGACTAACTAACTAACTGATGCAGCTAACTACCATAACTAACTAGAGTTTACAAGATAAATCATGGAAGTTGAGCCCTTATTTTTGTTTTGACGGTGGGTTCAACTTAGGGAATATATATATGGCTCAGCAGCAGCAGCAGCATCAGCGGATTAACGGTTGCAAAAGAGGTTGTTTCTCCGAAATATGCAACCGAAAGATTATATTTTTAAGACTTTTTAAAAGAGAACAAATTTAAGTAGTGGCCTAAAGAAAGGTCATACGGTTTTTAGTAACGTTACTTCGAGGGTGTTTGGATTGGCTTTTAAGCTGGTCAAATCAGCTTTTAAGCCCTTTTTAGCTTTTTTCAGTGTTTGGCAAAATAAAAAAGTGCTTAAAATGAGTTAAAACTGCTTAAAACAAGCCAAAAGCAAGAAGCTCCAACTTATTGTTTTTTTGGCTTAAAAACTATTTCTGCTGAAAAGCCACTTTTTTCAAGCCAATCCAAACGGGCTCTTTATCTCAAATTTGTCCAGTCAGCTTTTTATTTTTTTTAAAGTATTTCTACCAATTGGTAAGTTATGCTTCTACGTATTTAACTTTGTTGGGTGATATCGGATGCAAGGAAAAAAAACTGAACTAGCTAGGAACTCGTTTGCAGTTTCATGCAAATTAAATACATTAACAAATATTGACTAAACTGATACATTAATATTGAATCTTCCGTCACCACACGATATATTTATTATCAATAATAATAGTAAAAAGAAATACATTTATTAAATCAGTGTTGTACTTTTAAATTAAGTATTAAATTTTTGTTCGATCTGTTGTTTTATTTCTATCTTTAATTTGTCTATATAATGAATCATCAATATGAATGTCCATCAGTTAAATGTCTCAGGAATCCAAACACCAGCAGTAATAATCAGATCGTGAGATTTCCAGCATTGTTTCAGGCGTCATCCTCTCAAGCTCGGTTTGCTTCCACGACGCAAAATTATTTCGATTTTGTAGGTCTGTGGCAAGTGGATAGTCCTCCCTTTTGTGGGCTTGTGATTTCATTCTCATATAGAGCTTCACAGTAGCAACACAATCATCATAGGGATCTTGGATTCCTGTCTGAATGTCATACCTACACATACATTAGGATTTTATATGGTTAGCTAGTATAACAAATTAATTAAATAATAAGTGTGTTACTTGCTACTAATTAACATTAGTAGTAATTAGTAGCTGACAAGAGAAGCATTAAGATTTGCTTACTTACCCAAGGTAAGTTTTGGTCAAGTGCTTGAGTGAGTTGCTGAGCTTGCTTGTTTTCATCAATGGAGGGTATTTTGCAGTATCCCTTCACACATAAATGGTTGAAGAAACGTCAATCTCTATACTAATATAACTAGGAGGGCTTTTGCATAATATGACTGGATTTCAGTTATATTCATTGGTAGTGTAAAAAAATCTTTTTATCATGGTTAATGTAATCTAACTTGTCAAGAAGATTGTATACTTGTACTAATCAATTGTCTTTTTAGTTACTTGATTATGTAAATACCTTTTACATGAACCGTGCATAAAATTTAAACTCGATCTAATTTAAGTGGAAATATACTAAGTACATTAAAGTAACTAACCTGATTAATATCGCCGGGTACTCCATGTCTAAACATTTAAGATCATGATCCAAACCATGACCAACTAGAATCCTAGCCCTTCCACTTCTAGAACGAATCTGCCACATTGATTCCCCATTACAAAGATAATCTTGTATCTTTCTTGATACTTGCTTCAGTGGCATTGCATCCCTCAAATGTTCTGGTCTTATGCCCGTTGTTTCATACCTAAACGTGCATACATTCAATATTCGTCTATATTAATTCCAGATGAGACTATAAATTGGAACTCGATCACTAAATCAACTTTAGTATATAACCTGTAGTTAGTGACGGGAAGGTTTGGTGCGACGTAGGAGTGAAAGAGGATATTTTCATGATCATCAATGAGGCAAACTCTTGCACAAAGATCCAAAGAGCCATCAATGCCACCACCTACCATTTTGCAGGCAAGAGCAACAACTCGTCCTCGGCTATTGTCAATCCTTAGGTTATCTTGGATTCCCAACTTAGCCATGCGATAGAGCACACCCTGAAAATGAACCAACACAAACTATATGGATTAGACCCAACTGTGGGCCGGGGGTGTCAAATAGGCAGGATAGATTACATTTGCGACAGTTGATAACGCGTGGAATAAATAAATAGGTCGAGTCATAACCCACTCAATGTTTAGTTTCGGTCAATATGCGCGGGTTAATTTGCACTAAACGATTAGTCATAACTTAATCGTCCCAATTCAAAACTATTTTTATTTGTTTTTTTATTCTTTTACAATTATTTTAATTACCAACCAAATAAATAAAAAAAATATTTTTATTTACCATGACTATATCACCCCATACCTTATTTATGGAATTAAACTGAGTTTTTTGTTGTTGTTGTTATTGCAGACAAAACTATTTTTTTTTTAAAGTTTTTTTTATGGGTCAACCTGAACCACTTTTAGACGAACTTACTTTGTTCAATACTAACCAAAGGAAGAAATTTATTTGTATATTTGGAAACAATTAATAGTTGTCGAGTTTGAAAAAGCAAACGTTATTTGAGCGAGAGAGTTGACATGACTCCCTGTGAGCCCTGAGTGCATTTCGGGTAGGAAGGATTTTCAAGCAAATGTCACATCCTATCTCCTTGAAAATCCTTTCACAGTCTGCCTTTGGCAATGGCCCTGAAAACAATAATTTGGAGCAACGCTTAATCATGTTAGAACTCATGACGAATTAATTGGCAGAAAGTTAATTAGACAAGTGGGACTTGTTGCTAATTAGGAAAATATATATACCAATGAGATGCTCTCGCAAAGATTCAAAAGATCGAGTGTGCTTTTTGCAAATGCCACACATGGGTTCATGAACTGAATGATAAGATGTCCTCATGTGTTCAACTAGGTGCTCTTTTTTGTTGAACTGCCGATAGCATGCTGCACACTTGTTCCTATAATAGCCCCATGAATTTTTAAACGGTTTAAATTTCATGCACTGATATCATAAAAATTCACACAATTTGATCATTTATAAAATAAATTACAAGTAAATTTGGAATTTAACTTAAATCCATTTGAGATAACATAAATAACCTTTACGCGGCATATAACTTAAATCCATTTCAGATATATACTTTTTAATACTGCTGCTTATTATCATGGGTGGACTAATAATCCAGATAAGGTATGAAAGAGTGTTAGTATATATCATATATACAGTAAGTAAAACTGGATCTTCTGAGTGCGAAACTGTGAGAAAAGAAATAGTACCTATGAGTCTCGGAAGAATCATATCTATGGTCCATGACTGTAGTAATGGTAGGGGCTGTTTGGTTAATTATTAATGCTTCAGAATTGAGCGTTGAGTAGAGAAGAGAGGCCTGAGAACACTTGAGAGAAAGGGGAGGACATCAAACCTATTTATACTGGTCATGGAAGACGAAACCTCTGGAAAAATTATTGGTGCTAAGGCAGATTTGGAATAATTAATCATCATGTTATTACGAAAAAAACAATGGACTAAATCTTACTTTAAGATTCGTAGGTATGATATCCAGATAGGCTAAATGTGAAATGTTTGTAGTAATCCAATACGTCGGTCCCCACAATTGGTCTACTAGAATATTTGACAGCTCCATGTCCCAGAATCAGCAAAAACCACTCATACCCAGGTTTTTTTAAGAACAAATTAAATTTCTCTCCTATTTTGATATTGTAATTTGACTGGCCACTTGGATATTCTACAGCACCATGTCCCATAATCAGCAAAACAACTTATATCTAGCAAAAATTAATTTGCTTCCCTTTAATCTTATATATGACGTGATTCGACTAGGCATGAAATTGATAATAGAAAAAAAATTGTCAGCACATATAAAAGATACTTTTAGAGCTTGTAATCGTAGAGATGCCACGACAATTTCATGTCTATAAGAGCATAATAAAGAATTTTGAAAAGTTTAAAGTTCAATATTATAGCTTTCAAATATAATTAGGCAGGGGCATACGCAAGACTTATACGAGCGACGTCGACATTTTAAGAAGAAAATTAGTATACAGGTTACTATAATGAGAAAAAGTGATGGAACTAAATAGTGAAAAGGGGTTCAACTGAATTTCCTTAGTTAGAAATATTATATTGCATAATTAAAATTAATATAAATAATTTTTGTTATATATAAACAATTGAATCCCCTTGACATAAGGAAAAATTCTAGTATAGTAGGAAGGGGGTTCAAAAGTTACTATAGATAATATGTTTAAATCTCATTTGTGACATCCAAAAATAAAAATCGCAAATTATTAATACTAGTCCCAAAAGATATTTAGAAAATATACTTAAATTATTTCAGGGGAAATAATCCAATGAAGAATCACACGTAGCCGCTCAAGGTTGCAGCTGCGAAAGGAGAGTGCGGAATTGGAATATGAATTCATAACTGAAATATATAAGCCAACAATATATGTTTTACTAGAATAATATTAAGAGCTCTTTAAAGTTTAAACAAGAGGCTTTTATTTGTCAAAACAATAAATATAGCGCCTAATGCGAGGAATAGAACCCGCGACCACCCATGTCGCTCAAAGGACCGGCACAACCACCTGGAACACCTTTGTTTTTTCAAGAGGTGTCATCTTGATAGATATCCCCATATATCATTTTTTTTTTTTCCAATCACCTATAATTTGGAGAAAATTTGAGTGAAGCGGTGCTGGATAACGCCGCTTGTAGCAACGTAGATTCGCCCTTGTAATTAGGTTTTTTTTTTTTTAAAGATAAATTAAAACAGAATATATGTGATAATTAATTGATATTGTATACAATTTAAATTATATATATTCGTTGTCTATACTCTATAAAAATGCTTTTACACGTTCTACATAATTAATTGATTCTAAAAGATCATTTATCAAACTTTCTAAAGTTTTTACATGTTATATATATATATATATATATATATATATATATATATATATATATATAT
>ML405110.1:0-24284 GCA_005239525.1 Nicotiana knightiana | reverse complement strand
CCAATGAGATGATTTAATAATGTATATATGATCTTTCTACCGTCTAATTAATGAAATCATATCTTCTCTTGATCATGGGTGAGTTGGGTAGAAAGTATCTAACAAGTTTGCTCGACCGGGTTCACTCGGTCAACCGCCTGTCGCGCTTCCCGAAGTTGGAGCATGACACACAGACACACACACACAAATATATATATATATATATATATATATTTGTGTGTGTGTGTCTGTGTGTCATGCTCCAACTTCGGGAAGCGCGACAGGCGGTTGACCGAGTGAACCCGGTCGAGCAAACTTGTTAGATACTTTCTACCCAACTCACCCATGATCAAGAGAAGATATGATTTCATTAATTAGACGGTAGAAAGATCATATATACATTATTAAATCATCTCATTGGTTACATTATTCTTAAGTTTCAAAATACACACATTTTTATAATTCGAGTGGAACAAGAGTTCTAAACACAACATAATCCGTTTAATTTTTTTAACACCCATATACAAGTCACATAGTGTCTATGGAGCCTCTAAAGATACAAAAGAGAGTTGTGATAGTGCCGGCAACCAGGCCCCGGCTATACCTCAAAACATGATAATAATATGAACAAAAGATACAATACATGACCCCGAGAAGAAGTGGGGCTCACCGAGTCTGCTGGGAAGAGGATGTACCACTATCGTTGATCAACACTGTCCGCTATAGAACCGCCTGCATTCATTTAAATATGCAGCGCCCCCGGCAAATGGGACATTAATACTGTCGAATAGTACTAGTATGTAAAATGTCACGACCCAAATCCTCGTCCCCTACCTCGGGCTGGTGCCCTCCACCGGCCTCTGCCTAGGCCTCTAGCAACGGGGGGAGCGGCTCCTCCTAGGTCCGGAACGTCAGTCGTGCGCGTCCTCACCATCTGTGAGAGAATAGAAGAGTGAGATTTAATATACTATCAATTGCACGACAGAAGGTGAATAAAGAGAGATTCCTAACACCCTATAACCTCCCGAAGATAAATACAGACGTCTTTGTACTGATCTGCAAGACTCTATTGGGTTTGCCCGTTACTTGTGAGACCTACGTGAACCTAGGGCTCTGAACCATGTTGTCACAACCCAAATCCTAATCTAGGTCGCGATAGCGACCAACAACAATGTTAGGCAAGCCAACCTTATTAGTCTAGTAAGTTTCATTTAATTTTATAAAACTTTATTAACAATACTCAAATTTTGTCGAAATGCCTGAGAAAATGATAAATATCGAAGCAAATTTACTTGAAATGATTAAGAAGTTAAATTTAAATAATTACATTCCAAAAGAATAGTCTACCAATATGTGTGCCAGGAACTGGTGTCACAAGTATACATGCATCTAGTAGAGGGAAATCAAAAGAATACGCCTATCCTACTGTTTGAGAAGATATAGATAGGATAACAAAGGGGAAAGACTCTAACGTGCTACTGAACGGTACCCAAGGAAAATAGCTCAATGTGGAATCTCTGATCTCGAGGAGTCAAGAACGTGCTCCAGACTGATAACCAGATATACCTGCCATAGTACAAGTAAGTATAGAAGTGTAGCATGAGTACATAAACAATATGTACCTAGTAAGTATCCAGTCTAATCTCGAAGATATAGTGACGAGAGGTCGAGTTGACACTCGCTAGGGCCAAACAATTTATTTAATTATAAGGCTAAGCATGAGTATTAAAGATAAATAACAACAAGAACAACAAATGAGAAATCTTTTCACATGTACATTTAGGTGTCAACTCCTATTAAACAGATTACAATTTATTCTTCAAAGCCTTTTTAATGGTTTGACAAATCACAGGAAAATACCAAGCAGATTAACATGCGCATAATATGCCGAGGACGTACGGCCCGATCCAACAGAAAAAGTAAATGTGCACTGCTGAAGGGTCGAACGGCGCGAACTATAGATGCATCTATTAGCCTGTCGAGGCGAACGACCCGCTCCCATGAGAGTAGTGGAGGAAATCACCCGCTTTGGAATGTAATTGCGAAGCGGTTTCACATAGATATAACACATTCTTCTCAATTCATTTTTCGAATTAATGACTTACTTGAAACCTTTAAGTTCTTAAGATATTGACGTAAACTTTCACTCAATGATGACCACGCATATAAATCAATTAGCAATGTTCACAAGGCATGGTGTAAGCCTAAACTACCCGTACATGGCAAGAATAGTCACTACGCACAGAACCTCGTCACCTAGTACGTACGTAGTCCCCCATAATTATTCACATAATAAATTATTTCACCTATGGGGAAAATTTCCTCTTACAAGGTTAGAAAGGAGACTAGCCTCGTATAAAGCCAACTTTCCGATTCAAGAATGCGCTCAAACCTCCAAATTTGACGTCCAACAACTCGAAACTAACCAAACATTACATAAACTAGTCAATCTATGCTCGAAAGTTCATAATTCTACCATTTAAGTGATTACCCAAGCTAATTTGTAAGATTCCTAAAATTCACTCCGGAGACCACATGCTCGGGTTTTGGAAATTCTTAAAGAAAGCTGCTACCCATTACCTAAGGATCAAGAATATATGATTTTTACTAGATTCCATCACAAAGTTCGTGGGTAAATCCTATTTTTATCAAAACCCTAGGTTTTGCCCTAAATCCATAATTTTCACTAATCTTTGTGTGTTAATTTACCCATAAGCTAAGTAATAAACTCACATTAAGTAGAAAATACATTACCTCAAGGTGCTAAGTCGAAATTTCTTCTTTGGGAGCTCCTGAATCGCCCAAGGTTGTGATGAATGCCCTCAAATGAGCCTAAGTCTCGGTTTAAAACGACCTCACTGCCTCTAGTGATTTCGCACCTGCGGCATGTGGACCGCACCTGCGGTCTCGCTTTTGGATCAAGGTCTGCATCTGCGGAAAGGGGAGGGGCTGGCATGGATCGCACCTGCGGAAAGGTTCCCGCACCTGCGGCTCCGCTTCTGTGAAGAAGGGACTGCATCTGCGGGTCCTAGGCACCCCTTCGATGGCCTCATCTGCAGGGCTTCGACCGCATCTGCGGTCTCGCACCTGCGGCTATCCAATCGCAGGTGGGTCGCACCAGATCTGGTGCACTAGCAGCTCTCTTTGAGCTGGGACTCGCCTCGCGCGACGTCTGAATGACATCTGGGGGCCCCGAGGCCCCGTCCAAACATACCAACAAGTCCTAAATCATAAAACGGACTAGCTCGAACCCTCAGAACGCTCGAAACAATGTTAAAACCAAGAATCACACCCTAAAACAAATTAGATTCAACTTATGAACTTTAAGTTCTTAAATTCACTTTTAACACGCCGAAACATACTTATACTACTCGGAACGACACCAAATTTTGCGAGCAAGTCATAAATGACACTACAGAACTATTCCGGATCTCGGAATTCCATTCGGAACTCGATATCACTAAAACACGTTCCAAACCTCAATTTCTAAACTTCAAGAATCATATTTCACTATTTGGCACTAAAACGCCCCCGTGTTTCCAAAACTCGTTCCGAACATACGCCCAAGTCTGAAATCATCATACAAACCTATTGGAACCTTCAAATTCCGATTTCGAGGTTGTTTACTAAAAACGTTGACCGAAGTCTCCTCTAAGGCCAACCTTAAGGAACTAAGTGTTCCAATTCCAACCCAAACTCTTCCAATTCCCGAACCAACCATCCCCGTAAGTCATAAATCAATAAAAGCAAATACAGGAAGTCTTATTTAAGGGCACAGGGTTCTAGAAAGAAAAACGATCGGTCGGGTCGTTACATTCTCCACCTCTTAAAAAAATGTTCGTCCTCGAACGGGCCTAGAATCATACCCGGAGTGCTGAATAGGTGTGGATATCTGCTCCGCATGTCCTCCTCAGACTCCCAAGTCGCCTCCTCAACTGGTTGGCCCCTCCACTGGACCTTCACGGCGGAAACCCTCTTAGACCTCAACTGGCGCTCCTGCCTATCAATAATAGCAACTGGCTCATCCTCGTAGCCCAACCTCTCGTCTAGCTGAATGGTACTAAAGTCTAATACATGAGACAAGTCGGCGTGGTACCTCCGGAGCATAGATACGTGAAAAACCGGATGAACACCTGATAAGCTGGGAGGTAGAGCAAGCACCTAAGCAACCTCTCCAACTCGCCTCAACACCTCGAATGGGCCTATAAACCTTGGGCTCAATTTTCTCTTCTTCCCTAACCTCATAATACCAATTCATCGGTGAGACTTTCAAGAGAACCTTCTCGCCGACCATGAATGATACATTATACGCCTTTTGATCCGCGTAACTCTTTTGTTTGGACTGCTCCGTGCGAAGCCTCTCCTGTATCAACTTTACCCTTTCCAAGGCATCCTTTACCAATTCAGTGCCATATAGTTTAGCCACGCCAGGCTCAAACCACCCGATAGGAGAACGGCATTGCCGACTATATAGAGCCTCAAATGGGGCCATCTCAATGTTGTACTGTTAGCTGTTGTTGTACACAAACTCGGCCAAGGGCAAGAACTGATCCTACTGCCCTCCAAAGTCAATCACACATGCCCTAAGCATGTCCTCCAATATCTGAACTGTCCGCTCCGACTGCCCGTCGGTCTGAGGATGAAATGTTGTGTTGAGCTCTACATGGGTGCCCAACTCACTCGTACGAGGTGAACTGAGGACCTCTATCTGATATGATGGACACGGGCACACCGTGTAACCGGACTATCTCCCGAATGTAGATCTTAGCCAACCTCTCTGAAGTATAAGTAGTAGCTACTGGAACGAAATATGCTGACTTGGTCAACCTGTCTACAATAACCCAAACCACATCAAACTTCCGCAAGGTCCGTGGCAACCCAACTACAAAGTTCATAGTGATGCGCTCCCATTTCCACTCCGGTATAGGCATCTGCTGGAGTAGGCCTCCTGGCCTCTGGTGCTCATACTTGACCTGCTGGCAATTTAGACATCAAGCTGCATACTCCACTATGTCTTTCTTCATCCGCCGCCACCAGTAGTGCTGCCTCAGGTCACGATACATCTTCGTAGCACCTGGATGAATAGAATACCGTGAACCGTGTGCCTCCTCTATCATCCTCTCCCTCAGGCCATCAACATTAGGAACACATAGGCTACCCTGAAGTCGCAGGACACCATCCTCGCCAATAGAAACCTCCATGGTACCACCTTGTAGTACCGTCTCTCTGAGAACTGCCAAGTGCGGATCATCGAACTGCCGAGCCTTAATCTGTCCCAATAATGACGACTGAGCAACAACACACGCAAGAACTCAGTTGGGCTCTGAAATGTCCAGCCTCACAAGTCTGTTAGCCAAGGACTGAATGTCCAGGGCTAGTGGCCTCTCCTTCGCTGAAATGAATGCCAAGCTACCCATACTCTCCGCCTTCCTGCTTAAGGCGTCTGCAACCACATTCGCCTTGCCGGGATGATAAAGAATGGTTATGTCATAATCCTTCAGTAACTCAAGCCACCTACGCTGCCTCAAATTAAGGTCCCTTTTCTTGAACATGTGCTGTAAGCTACGGTGGTCTGTATAAACCTCACAAGACACTCCATACAAGTAATGCCTCCAAATCTCAAGAGCATGAACAATCGCTGCCAACTCCAAATCGTGCACGGGGTAGTTCTTCTCATAAATCTTCAACTGACATGAAGCATATGCAATAACTCGTCCCTCCTACATCAATACACATCCTAAGCCAATGCGCGAAGCGTCACAATAAATTGTATACATCTCTGAACCGGAAGGCAACACTAGAATTGGTGTTATGGTCAAAGCTGTCTTGAGCTTCTGAAATATCGCCTCACACTCGTCAGACCATCAGAACGGGGCACCCTTCTGGGTCAACCTATTCAGAGGGGCTGCAATGGATGAAAAATCCTCCACAAACCGACGATAATAACCTGCCAACCCCAAGAAACTCCTGATCTCGGTCGCTGAAGTAGGGCGTGGCAAACTCTGAACTGCCTCAATATTCTTAGGATCCACCTTGATACCCACTCTGGACCCCACATTTCCCAAGAATGATACTGAATCTAACCAAAACTCACACTTGGAGAACTTAGCATACAACTTTTGCTCCCGGAAGGTCAAGAGCAATACTCTCAAATGCTACTCGTTCTCCCCCAGGCTACGTGAGTAGATCAAGATGTCATCGATGAAGACAATGACAAAGGAATCAATATAAGTCCTGAACACCCTGTTCATCAATTCCATAAACGTTGTTGGGGCATTGGTCAAGCCAAAGGACATCACTAGGAACTCGTAATGACCATATCTAGTACGGAAGGCAGTCTTTAGAACATCTGAGTCCCGAATCCTCAGTTGATGATACCCAGATCTCAGGTCAATCTTAGAGAACACCCTGACACCCTGTAACTGGTCAAACAAATCATCGATGCAAGGCAACGGGTACTTGTTCTTGATGGTAACTTTGTTCAAATGGCGGTAGTCAATACACATCCGCATAGTCCCATACTTCTTCTTCACAAATAACACTGGAGCACCCCAAGGCGATACACTCGGTATGATAAATCACTTAGCTAGCAACTGCTCGAGATGTTATTTCAATTATTTCAATTCTTTCGCAGCCATACGGTACGGTGGAATGGATATAGGCTGGGTGCCTGGAGCCAAGTCAATGCAAAAATCAATATCACGATCTGGTGGCATGCCTGGGAGGTCAGAAGGAAACACATCGACGAAATCCCAAACTACTGGCACTAAATCGATCGTCGGAGACTCTGCGGTGGTGTCCCGCACATAAGAGAGATAAGCCAAACAACCCTTCTCGACCATACGTCGAGCCTTGAGAAAAGAAATAACCCGACTAGCTGCACTAACTAAGGAACCTCTCCACTCCAATCTCGACAACTCAGGCATGGCTAATGTGACAGTCTTAGAATGGAAATCTAAGATGGCGTGGTACAGAGATAACCAATCCATGCCCAGGATGATCTCAAAGTCAGTCATATCGAGTAACAAGAGGTCATCCCTAGTCTCGAACCCACAGAATGTGACAACACAGGACCGATAGATCCGGTCCACAACCACATAATCGCTCACAGGAGTGGACATATAAACATGAGTACCCAAAGACTCACGAGGAACACCCAAGAAATGAGAAATAGAGGTGATACATATGAATAGGTAGACCTTGGGTCAAGTAATAATAAAGCCTCCACACCGCAGACGGAGATAATACCTGTGATAGCGGCGTCTGAGGCCAATGCATCTGGTCTGGCCGGAAAAGCATAGAATCTGGATGGAGCACCAGTTGGCTGGCCTCCACCCTACTGAATAGTAGTTGGCTGAGCTCCACCTCTAGGACGACCCCTACCCACATGTCCTCCACCTTTAGGACGACCCCTACCCACATGTCCTCCACTTCTAGGTGGCCAGACTGCTGGTGCTGAAATCATAGGTTGATGGCCTATTGCACTGCCTTGCCCCAAAGCCTAGGCAAAACCTCTTCATGTGACCTGGATCCCCACACTTGTAACAACCTCTCGGCACCATAGACTACTACCCTGAAGACTGGCCCTGGTAGCAGGAATACCCACTAGAGGAACCCTGAATGGCTGGGGGACGGTATGAACTCTCTAGCATGGCACTGAAATAGGCGCTGGAGGAACCCTGATGACCAGAATACGCACTGGAAGAACCCTGAATAGTTGGTGGACGATACAAACTCTCCGGCATGGCACTGAGATAAGGCCTCACTGGAACGCCTCGAGGAGGTGGTGGTGGTGCCGAATATGGAGGCCTGCTGGGTTGGCCCCTCCTAAACTGACCTCTGCCCCTAACTGGAGCATCTCTAAAATCTCCAGAAAACAGAGCTCTCCTATCCTGCTGCCCATGCTCTCTACCCCTCAGACGATAGCCCTCAATCCTGCGGGCGATCTCCATTACTAGCTGATATAGAGTCCCCATCTCCACCTCTCGGGCCATGTTGGACCTAATACCAGAGTGCAACCCTGCTACAAATCTCTGCACTCTCTCTGCATCAGTAGGAAGCATCATAAGTGTGTGACGAGACAACTCAGAAAACCTCGCCTCGTAGTCAGTCACTAACATTTGACCCTGCTCAAGATGCTCGAACTGGTACCGCAGCTCTTCCCTCTCAGAGGGTGGGATATACCTGTCCATGAATAACTGACTGCTCCCAGGTGATGGGGGGAGAATCCGCTGGCCTACCAAGAACATAAGACTGCCACCATCTACGGGCCTTGCCCTCTAGCTGGAAAGTGGTGAAGTCAACCCCATGAGACTCCAGTATCCTCATGTTGTGCAGTCTGTCCCTCAACCTATCAATAAAATCCTGAGCATCCTCATAACGCTCGCCCCCGAATATAGGAGGGTGAAGCCTAGTCCATCTGTCCAATAACTTCTTCGGATCACCGTCCAGAGCTGGTCGAGGCTCAGGCGCTACTGCTGCAACTGGATGGGCTCCTCCCACGGGTAGGGTACCCGGAGTCTGATAAATCGCAGGTGCATGTCCTGGGGCCTGGGCAATAGGGGTCTGTACTCCCCCTTCCACCTGAGAAGTGGCCGGGTCCGCCAGAAATAAACCAGCCTCGGTCATCGTGTCCATGAACCGCATCATATGGCCCATGACCTCCTGAAAGCCCGGCGCTATCATGAAATCCATCGGGGCAGGATCTGCAACTGGCACCTCTCCCTGCTCTTCAACGATGGGATCCTCTGCCGGATCCGCTGGTGGTGCAACTGGGGAATCTCTAGGATTCCCTCGTCCCCTACCTCAGGCCGGTGCCCTCCCCCCGCCTTTGTCTCTGCCTCGGCCTCTAGTAATGGGGGGAGCGCATCCTCCCGGGTCCAGAACGTCAGCCGTACGCGTCCTTACCATCTGTGAGAGAATAGAAGAGTAAAATTTAATATACTATCAACCGCACGACAGAAGGTGAATAAAAAGAGATTTCCTAACACCCTATAGCCTCCCGAAGATAAATACTGACGACTCTGTACCGATCCACAGAACTCTATTGGGTTTTCCCGTTACTTGTGAGACCTACGTGAACCTAAAGCTCTGATACCATGTTGTCAAGACCCAAATCCTAATCTAGGTCACGATAGCGCCCAACGCCGATGTTAGGCAAGCCAACCTTATTAGTCTTGTGAGTTCCATTTAATTTTATAAAACTTTATTAACAATACTCAAATTTTGTCTAAATGCCTGAGAAAATGATAAATATCGAAGCAAATTTACTTGCAATGATCAAGAAGTTAAATTTAAATAATTACATTCCAAAAGAATAGTCTACAATTGTGTGTTCCAGGAACTGGTGTCACAAGTATACAAGCATCTAGTATAGGGAAATCAAAAGGATACGCCTATCCTACTGTCTGAGAAGATATAGACAGGATAACAAAAGGGAAAGACTCTAACGTGCTACTGACTCGTACTGAGGGAAAACAGCTCACAGTGGAATCTCTGATCTCGAGGAGTCAAGAACGTGCTTCGGACTGATAACCAGATGTACCTGCCTCAGAAACTGTACAATTAAGTACAGAAGCGTAGCATGAGTACATAAATATTAGCTACCCAGTAAGTATTCAGTCTAATCTCGAAGAGGTAGTGACGAGGGGTCGACTTGACACCCACTAGGGCCAAACAATTTATTAATTATAAGTCTAAGCATGAGTATCAAAGATAAATAACAACAAGGACAAGAAATGAGAAATCTCTCCACAGGTACATTTAGGTGCCAACTCCTATTAAACAGATTACAATTTATTCTTCAAAGCCTTTTTAATGGTTTGACAAATCACAAGAAAATACCAAGAAGATTAACATGCGTATAATATGCCGAGGACATACGGCCCGATCCAACAGAAAAAGTAAATGTGCACTGCCGAAGGGTCGAACGGCGTGAACCATAGATGCATCTATTAGCCTGCCGAGGCGAACGACGCGCTCCCATGAGAGTAGTGGAGGAAATCACCCGCTCGCGGAATATAATTGCGAAGCGGTTTCACATAGGTATAGCACATTATTCTCAATGCATTTTTCGAATTAATGACTTACTTGAAACCTTTAAGTTCTTAAGATATTGACGTAAACTTTCACTCAATATTGACCACGCATATAAATCAATTATCAATGTTAACAAGGCATGGTGTAAGCCTAAACTACCCGGACATGGAAAGAATAGTCACTACGCACGGACCATCGTCACCTAATATGTACGTAGTCCCCCATAATCACATAATAAATTATTTTACCTATGGGGAAAATTCCCTCTTACAAGGTTAGAAAGGAGACTAGACTCGTATAAAGCCAACTTCCCGATTCAAGAATGCACTCAAACCTCCAAATTTGACGTCCAACAACTCGAAACTAGCCAAACATTACATAAACTAGTCAATCTATGCTCTAAAGTTCATAATTCTACCATTTAAGTGATTACCCAAGCCAATTTGTAAGATTCCTAAAATTCACTCTCGGACCCACATGCTCGGGTTTTGGAAATTCTTAAAGAAAGTTGCTACTCATAACCTAAGGATCAATAATATATGATTTTTACTAGATTCAATCACAAAGTTCGTGGGTAAATCCTATTTTTATCAAAACTCTAGGTTTTGCCCTAAACCCATAATTTTCACTAATCTTTGTGTGTTAATCTACCCATAAGCTAAGTAATAAACTCACATTAAGTAGAAAATACACTACCTCAAGGTACTAAGTCGAAATCTCTGCTTTGGGAGCTCCTAAATCACCCAAGGTTGTGATGAATGCCCTCAAATGAGCCTAAGTCTCGATTTAAAACAACCTCACTGCCTCCAGTGATTCTGCACCTGCGGCGAGTGGACCGCACCAGCGGTCTCGCTTCTGCGGATCAAGGTCCGCATCTGCGAAAAGGAGAGGGGCTGGCATGGATCGGCACCTGCGGAAAGGTTCCCGCACCTGCGGCTCCTCTTCTGCGAAGAAGGGACCGCATCTGTGGATCCTGGGAACCTCCGCGATGGCCGCATCTACAAGGCTTCAACCGCATCTACGGTCTACCACCTGCGGCTGTCCAATCGCAGGTGTGGTCGCACCACATCTGGTGCACCAGCAGCTCTCTTTGAGATGGGACTCACCTCGCTCGACGTCTGAATGACATCCGGGGGCCCGTTCAAACATACCAACAAGTCCTAAATCATAAAATGGACTCGCTCGAACCCTTGGAATGCTCGGAACAACGTTAAAACCAATAATCACACCCTAAAACCAATTAGATTCAACTTATGAACTTTTAGTTCTTAAATTCACTTCCAACACGCCGAAACATACTTATACTACTCGGAACGACACCAAATTTTGCGAGCAAGTCATAAATGACACTACAAAACTATTTCCGATCTCGGAATTCTGTTCGGACCTCAATATCACTAAAACACGTTCCAAACCTCAATTTCTAAACTTCAAGAATCATGTTTCACTATTTGGTGCCGAAATGCCCCCGGGTCATCCAAAACCTGTGCCGAACATACGCCCAAGTTAGAAATCATCATACGAACCTATTGGAACCTTCAAATCTCAATTCTGAGGTAGTTTAATAAAAACGTTGACCGAAGTCAAACTTGGCCTTTAAGGCCAACCTTAAGGAACTAAGTGTTCTAATTCCAACCCAAACTCATCTAATTCCCGAACCAACCATCCCCTAAGTCATAAATCAATAAAAGCAAATACAGAAAGTCTTATTTAGGGGCACGGGGTTCTAGAAAGTAAAATGACCGGTCGGGTCGTTACATAAAACTAAAACATCTCAATAGAATGAACAATAATACAAGGTGGAAACAGTCGTGAGTTCAATAAGAGCTTCAAACAATACTACAACATCAAATAATGATCACATAAGTTCTCAAGTCAATTTCCATCTTATTAGGCTGGGGAATCTTTATTGCCAAAATACCATAAATCACAATACCACCATGTTCTTACACAGAGTCCTATCTCGACTCGATCGGCTAGGTCATCTCATTTGAGATATCATCCATAACCACGATTTCAATAATCATTTCCAGCACAGTCACCACCATGTGTGCGACATGACGTCAGATCACGGCCCGATCGGCTAGGCCATCTCACCTGAGGCATCTCCCTTTCAATCAATCACATCACTTCATATTTCTTTCACATCTTTTCAATTCATTGGTATGAGTGGCCTCAATTAGAAAGTAATTCTTAGCACTTGGCCGTATTTCATAATTCCAGATTCCCCTTTTTCACGTTCAAACATCATTATTATCAAAAATAATAAGGCCTACCATGTAAGGCATTAGTACACATATGATCAATTTGGGAATCCTAAGCACATAGAGGCTTTTCATACAGTTTGGTATAACAACTTTTACTTAATTTGACATGAGTCCTTAATATTTCTAGTACATAATCCACCTTTTTAAACACATCATCACATGGCAAGATGACACGACGAAGCATTTAGAATAAATATTGAATATATATCCTGCAACACAAACACATCAGGAGTAGTCAATTCTATAATGATCAATTCGGAACTTACACCAATTACACGAACACCGAGGGATTCGATTCTAAGAAGAAGGGGGTTTATCCAACATACCTTAATTGAGCTTACTTTACACTTTAAAACGTTCCGGAATGTTTAGAACTTAGATCTATTTTAGAAATATAACAAGTTGGACAAAAATTAGGAAGATGGTCATGATTCTAGCTCATTTGGGCACATTATCAAACACTAGGTGTGCATTAATGTTTTGAAGGCCCTTTTTATGAAAGATTCTATCCTTCCTCAACCCATACTCTACCATTTTTAGCTTACAACCTCCCCCACATACTTTAAGAATACATGCATGCAAGATAACAACCCTCACACCTAATAATTGTCATTCTAATTATCTCCTTTTTTAAATTTTCGAATTTAAGAGCTAGGGCATAGATTCTTACCTTTAAGATGAGGACTTTCTTGATAATCTCCAAGGATTGAGCAAGAATTGTCGGATATTAGTGTGAAGGTTACTACCCCACTCTAAGAACTCTCTCCCTCACTCTAAAAGTATCAAAAAATGCTAAAAAAATGGACTATGACATATGTTTTAATGAAATGGGGTCGGGTTTAAAAATCCCAAAAATGAAGCCCCGGGACAGGATTTTTGGTCGCATATGCAACTGCATAATGATTCTGCGGTCCACAAATGGCCGCAAAAGATGGCCTTTGGGACTAGGCTGGCCTACTTCACTCTGCGACTGTTATGCGGCTCGTATACCTGTTCTGTGGTCACATAATACGCCGCAGACCTCCCTCTGCAAAAGTTCTAAGGATGATTATGCGCCCAAAGTGCGGCCCGCAAAACGGTTATGCGGTCGCATAATTGGCCGCGAAATGGAATTTAAAATTTGTCCAAAAAGCTGCTTCACTCTGCAGCCCACAGAGTGATTATATGGCCGCATAATGGGCCACAGAAATGTCTATCTCTGCAAAATATTTTCCTTCAATTCCCTAGCGCGTACTTACTATTATTAATCTCTATGCCTACCCCGACATCACGGAACCCCGCATTTTAAAAAAAAATTTACGGGGCCTTACACAAATTAAAAAAAAAAAAATATATATATATATATAGAGAGAGAGAGAGAGAGAGAGATTTATTTGTAGTTAACTTTTGAATGAACTATAGTTAGACATTTCTATAACAGTTAAGCTCTTTATAACAACACTTTATTATAATAGTCAAATTTTCTTTGGAACTAATTATTTCTTATGTTATAAGGATAATATATTTTCTTTATAACCAAAGGCGGATCTAGGATTTGAAATTTATAGGTTCAAATATTCTATCACATCACATCCAATTTAATAAGTTCAAAATTTATTATTTGTACATATTTAATAATTTTTGGGCAAAAATATAGGATATGAGCGAAAGCTATGAGTTCAGTTGAACTCATAAGTTTGATACCGCCTCTGTCTATATCAACACTTCACTATAACATTCAAAAAATATAAGAACACATTAACGATTGTTATAGAAAAGTTTAACTGTACTTCTATGCAAATATATTTTATACACCAAGTAAAGAAGAGATAAAGTCCGGAATTAATAACATGCATGCGGCCGTTATCTTGGATGGTTGTAAAGTTGCAGCAGATCAGGTTCTTGCAGGTAAATGCGACAGACACTAATCTTATGTATGAAGCGAGAATCATGCTTTTACTGGTTCATTTATCTTCACAAAGTAATGGATTCTTCAAATTTTATTTTTGACTACCGAAATGACATGCTTCGTGTGAATTTGGGCCGTACATGTTCTGTCACGAAGTCAAATTTTTAACTTTAATATAACTTGACAAAGATAAAAATTTGCACGCTTGGATAGTGGATTAATAAGCCAGAATTTAACCGCTGTCATGACTTGTGATATATATGACGAGTTAAAGTTATATTCATCATTCGTGTAACAAATATTTACTGTCAAGTCGTATTTACTTGTTGTAGTGGATAACATATTTTGTATATTTTTAATATTATCAATACTATATTTTAAGGAGACGTGCTAATAAATATGTTATTTGCATGATCTGATAGTATAAAAAAAAAATTTCACTGACAATATATATAACTTAAACTTTTATATAAGAGATAAGAAATGAGGACGAAATGCATGTGGAAATTAGTGGACAGAAAGAGAGACCTAATAAAAGTTGGAAGGCTTCATGCACGTTAGCGCACTTAGGTAAGAATGGGACGTGTACTTTCAGCAAAAGCAATAGAGGCTGCAGATAAGGTATTCCTTCTGCTTATACCAGGTTATCTCTTCACTCAACATCTTAATTTGCTGCTTGAGCTCTCAACTTTACGCAGGGTTCAGCACAAAGGCGGAGCTAAGATTTAAATCTTATGGATTTGGAGTTGTAATCCTTTTAAGTTACTGGATTCTAAGTTAATAAGTTGTACATATTC
Source organism: Nicotiana knightiana (assembly GCA_005239525.1). Lineage (NCBI taxonomy): Eukaryota > Viridiplantae > Streptophyta > Magnoliopsida > Solanales > Solanaceae > Nicotiana > Nicotiana knightiana. The sequence continues at coordinate 9,315 of ML405110.1, read as the reverse complement.
AATGAATTTCTTAAGATAAATATATAGTTTGAACAAAATCTACTGGTTTCGGCCGAACCTCCATCCCATACTCTACCTCCGCCCCTGACTTTAACAGATAATTTAGTACTACATATATTTATCAGTTTGTAATAATGCTATTGGTAGCGTAATATGGATTTAATTTATATTAACGTACTGTTTATCATGTAAAGAGTTTCTATATTATTACTAATATATTCTATTGTATAGCATGTTATCTTATCTTATTTTATAGGTTAATAATTCTATTTATTATGGATCATTATATTGTAGTTATCTTTTATGTAAGTGATAGTGTAAAAAAAACTTTTTTTATTGCAGAATGGGGAAATTATCAAAAAAAAAAATTGATGTCTTCACCTTAGCGCATGCAAGAAAACTACTTTCTTTCGTAATTTTCGTGACGTAACACAAACCTTACTTTAGGAATCGAAATAAAAAGTAAAATATTAGTTACTCATAATTTAACCCACTAATTATCATCTTATTATTTTTACCATGTTCAATTTGGAGAATGGGAATAATCAATTTATAACTAAACTCTTCTGTACTCAAGTTTGATTTGTTGAAATGGACACTGTAACGGCCGGTGACAGCTGTGTGCATCACAGCTTAGTGGGTGATGAAGGTGTAGGTTGACAGTAGTGCACGTTAGCAATATTTAGGTAGTTAGTTAGTTAAGCTGGATTAGTAGTTAAGTGTTAAGTTAATTAGCTGAAAATGTGTAGTATATATAGATTGGCATTGTAATAGTTGTTAATATACTCTAATGCAGTTGAGTGCATTTCCTCTCAGAACTGACTCATCTCTCATCTTCTTCTTCTTCTTCTTCGATATTTCCTAAGAGCTCAAATATCGCGCAACAATGGCATGATTCATCTTGGTATCAAAGCTTGAGTAGATCAACTAGAGCTCAATTCGATTCTCATTTGTGAAGTCGGAGAGATAAGTTTTCTGTTCTGAGTTGAAGGAAGTTTTTTTTAGAAGCTTTACAGCTCAACAATGGCGACACCAGATATTGACAATCCCAGGCATCTTCTGTTTTTACAGTCGTCAGATAGTCCTAGTAATGTGATCATTTCGATTCAGCTGAAAGGAACAGAGAATTATTCAGTTTGGAGCAAAGCGATGATGATTGCACTGCGAGCAAAGCGGAATCTAGGGTTCATTGTCGGAACTTGTACAAAATGTCAATTCACTGAGGATTTGGGAGAGGACTGGGAACGAGTAATGCAACAGTTCTAACCTGGATAATGAATACTGTTTCGCGAGATTTGCTTACTGGCATTGTTTATGCTGATAATGCTCATGAAGTTTTGGTAGATTTGGAGGATCGCTTCAACAAAGTTAACGGATCTAGAGTCTACAATCTCCAACGAGAAATAGCCACAATTTCTCAAGGTACTTCAAGTATTTCTGTTTATCATTCTAGACTGAAATCTCTGTGGGATGAATATGGATCCTTAATTCCATCCCTACCTGTTACTGTTGGAACAGAGGAGTTTATAGAACACCTAGATCAAAAAAAACTATTTCAATTCCTAATGGGACTAAATGAGTCATATGGTGCCATTAGAAGTCAGATCTTATTGCAATCCCCATCACCTTCAGTTAGTCGTGCATTTACAATGTTGATCAATGAAGAAAATCAGAGAAAACTCTATTTTTCTAATTCACAAGTCAATTTAGGAAATGATGTAAGTGATTCCACAACATTCATAAGTACTAGGGACAATCCAGCAAAACTTAAGAGGTTTGGTAATTTGTACTGTGAATATTGTCGTCAGAAGGGTCACACCAAGGATACTTGTTACAAACTCCTTGGATATCCATCTGGTTTTAAGGGAAAAAGAAATCAACAATACAGACAGGTAAATGCAGTGGTAAAGGATGATAATCATGAACAAGAGAATGCTAAGCACATGGCTAAGGCTGAAGGACATCAAGGAATGGCTAATCTCTCCAATTTCTTCACTGAGGAGCAGTATGGCCATATAATGAGGTTACTGAACAAGGCGAATTCAGAATACTGCAAGGCTAACATGGCAGGTAAAGATGTTTCACAATCTTTTAAAAATTACCAGGATCCTTGGATTATAGATACTGGAGCAACTAATCATATGACTTCAAATCATAATCTGCTGCATAATGTGATTAATTTGCCTAAACATAAGAGAGGTAATGTACATCTTCCTAATGGTAAGTTTGTTCCAGTTACATATCAAGGTAGTTACAATCTTACAGAAGATGATGCAATCCATGATGTGCTATGTGTTCCTGAGTTTAAGTATAACGTGTTGTCAGTTTCAAAGTTAACAAGGGAACTACAGTGCTTAGTGAACTTTTTTCCAACATTCTGTTTATTCCAGGACCTATACACTGGGAGGGCGAAGGGGACTGGTAAGGAAAAGGGTGGCCTTTATCTTTTGATCCCAAGGAAGATAGACAGAAATAAGGAAGAACAGAGAGTTAGAAGTTGCCTTGCTGCAAAGATAAAGACTGATATACACACATGGCACAGAAGACTTGGACATATACTTGCACTGGTTATGAAGAAACTGGACTTCTTGAAGAATAAAGAGATATCGAGTTGTAGTTTTGAAAAATGTACTGTTTGTCCATTAGCTAGACAAACAAGACAGCCTTTTACTCTCAGTAATAATAGGGCAGCAGAAATTTTCCAACTGGTACATGTGGACATTTGGGGACCATATAGAGTTCCTACATATAATAGAAACAGATATTTTCTAATACTTGTGGATGATCATTCAAAGATGATTTGGGTTTTTTTTGATCAAATTGAAATGTGATACAATTGTCTTGTTGAAATCTTTCTTCAAATTAGTGCATGTACAGTTTGGGAAACACATTAAAAAGTTAAGATCTGATAATGGTGCATAATTCTTTAGCACAGAATGCAAAGAGTTCCTAGCTAACTGTGGGGTTGTTCATCAAAGCAGTTGTCCACACACTCCACAACAAAATGGAGTGGTGGAAAGGAGACATAGGCATATATTAGAAGTTGCAAGGGCCCTAAGTTTTCAAGGGAGTATTCCATTGCATTTTTGGGGAGACTGTGTACTCACAACAGTCTATCTCATAAACAGAATGCCATCCTCAGTCCTAGGAGGAAAATCTCCATATGAAGTCTTCCATAAAGCCAAACCAAGTCTGTTACATTTAAGAACAATGGGTTGTTTGTGTTATGCTACAGTTATAGAAAAGGTTGATAAGTTTTCACCTAGGGCAATAGCAGCAGTTCTTATGGGATATTCTACATCACAAAAGGGTTATAGCCTTTATGACATCAAAGAGAAGAAGTTCTTTGTGAATAGGGATGTGACCTTCAAAGAAGACTATTTTCCTTTTAAATCCACGAAGGAAGCCAAAGAATCTCCAATGTTCCTAGAGTTACAGGATGATCCAATAGTTCATCAAGTTACACCAACTCAAGGGGAGATTCATCATACTGAAGGATTGCTTAATGACTTCAATAAACATGTAACAATGTCTAATGAACCACAGGTTGATCCAGTCAATGAAAGTGAGGCAATTGGAATTTTTGATCAGTCATCTGCAATTCAACAATATATTGCAGAGCCTGAATTACAGCTCAGGAGATCTGCAAGGGGTTCTTGACCTCCAACATGGTTGAAGGATTACATCTGCCCAGGATCCAGCAGTTCTTCTTCACACTGTGTATATCCATTAACAAACTACTTGAACTATAGCTCTATTTCATAGGGATATAAGTCATTCCTAGTTGCTATATCAGAAGAAGAACCTTCATCTTATGTGGAGGCTATAAAGGATCCTCGATGGGTGAGGCTATGAAGTCTGAAATTGATGCACTTGTCCAAAATCATACCTGGGAGGTAGTTGACATACCTAAAGGGAAAGATCCTATTGGATGTAGATGGGTGTACAAAATAAAGTACAAATCAAATGGTGAGGTTGAAAGATACAAATCCATATTAGTTTCTAAGGGGTATAGTCAACAAGAAGGCTTAGATTATCAAGAGACCTTTTCTCCAGTTGTCAAAATTGTCACAGTAAGGGCAGTCATTGCATTAGCTGCTGTTCATCAATGGAATCTTTACCAGGTGGACGTTTATAATGCTTTCCTCCAAGGTGACTTAGAAGAGGAGGTTTATATGCAACTGCCACCTGGTTTTGGTAGTCAAGGGGGGAACAAGGGTTGCAGACTACTCAAATCCCTTTATGGACTCAAGCAAGCATCAAGATAGTGGAACTTGAAGCTCATAGAGGCTCTTTCGCAAGCATGGTTCTCTCAAAGCAAACATGATCACTCTCTCTTCACCTTGAAGAAGAACAGCAAGATGGTTATCATTCTTGTCTATGTTGATGATCTTCTGATCATAGGTGATGATGAAACTCTAATACGAGAAGCAAAAACTACACTGCACAAAGCCTTCAAAATCAAAGACTTAGGGTCTTCGAAGTACTTCCTGGGAATAGAAGTAAGCAGGTCTCAGAAGGGGATATTGTTGTGCCAAAGAAAGTATGCAGTTGAACTAATAGCAGAACTGGGACTAACAGGTTCTAAGCCAGCTGTGAAACCAATGGAACAGAACAAGAAATTGACAATTGTAGAGTATGATGCACACTGTAATCTGAATGATGATCCACAACTTACAGATGTGAAGGGATATCAAATGCTTGTAGGGAAGCTTCTTTATCTAACCTTGACAAGGCCTGATATTGCCTATACAGTGCAGACTTTGAGCCAATTCATGCAAGCACCTAAAAAATCTCATTTAGAAGCAGCACACAGATTGATGAGATATATTAAGAATGAGCCAAGGCTAGGCATTCTAATGAGATCAGAAGGGGACATGACCTTGAAGGCTTATAGTGATGCAGATTGGGCTAGTTGTCCTAACTCAAGGAAGTCTGTTATAGGGTATTTGGTGAAATGGAGACTCCATGATATCATGGAAGTCTAAGAAGCAAAATACAGTTGCAAGAAGTTCAGCAGAGTCGGAATATAAAAGTATGGCACTGGCAGTCTCTGAATTGATTTGGCTGCTAGGTGTGTTCAAAGAGTTGGGAGTTGTAGTGGTTACTCCTATCCATCTTTTCACAGAAAGCAAGTCAGCAATGCAAATAGCCAACAATCCAGTATTCCATGAGCGCACAAAACATATAGAGATAGATTGTTATTTTATAAGGGAGAAGGTGCAAGAAGGATTAGTAAATCCCATTTATGTTCCAATAGAGGATTAAGAAGCAGACATACTAACAAAGGACTTGGCAGCATGCAGCATTATCATCTACTATCCAAGCTAGGTGTTTTGAATGTGTTTACACCACCTAGCTTGAAGGGGGGTGTTGAAATGGACACTGTAACAGCCGGTGACAGCTATGTGTATCACAACTTAGTGGGTGATGAAGGTGTAGGTTGACAGTAGTGCACGTTAGCAACATTCAGTTAGTTAGTTACTTAAGCTAGATTAATAGTTAAGTGTTAATTTAATTAGCTGAAAATGTGTAGTATATATAGATTGGCATTGTAATAGTTTTTAGTATACTCTAATGCAGTTGAGTGCATTTCCTCTCAGAACCGACTCATCTCTCTTCTTCTTCTTCTTCTTCTTCTTCGATATTTCCTAAGAGCTCAAATATCGCGCAACAATGGCGTGATTCATCTTGGACCCCAAAATTGTGGCGTAACTGCATGCATTATTTGCCCAAACGCCACATCTTAACAACTTGAGTGGTTGAAGCTTGCCAACTGTTGGCAAGCCTAGGGAATCAATGTCTCATTCGTGACACATCTTATAAAAATTCTGTACTAAACGCTCCTTGGTTATTAATATATATATTCTGTTTGCTAAAAAAAAAAAAACAATTTGAGTGGGAAAAAACTGTTTATATGCATCACCATTGTAGTGACTAGGTTCCTTCCAAGTTCGTAGATATCAGAATTTAACTTTTCTTCCTAAAAGTTGTTCTTTTGTCTAAATTTATGGCCAGAAGATATTTAGTCATTCTGTCAACCGTTTACCAATTATTTCTCTTATAAATAGAAACCACTCTATTTATAATGCCATTCAACTCTATCTTTTTGACCAAAATGAGCCCCCCTTAATATATTCGTATTTTATGGATGCTCCTAGAAAAAAGATGTAAATTTAGTGATTTACAGTTCTGTCTGAAGAATAATTCAGTAGATTTTAGAGACTTGGGACCATCGCATGCATCCTTTCCCGTCTATTCTCAAGCACAGAGATATAACTTTTACATTCTCTTTTTTATTCTTCTTTCTCTGCTGCGAATTAAAAAAAAGGGGAAATTAAAGAACTAGAAACAGTCTGGTTAAATAATAATGAAGTTAGAAAAGCATATGTACAACACAATGCATATATTATTTTGAATAAATGTAAACCGCCAGGTGCGGATAAATTTTTTATTAGCGTTACATTTTACAAGATTAATTTTTTTACAGTATAAAACTACTTTATAAATAGTTCTAATATTATATGAAATAACTACAAAAAAGGTGGTTTATATGTTTGAAAAACAAACCATGCAATCTACTATGACATATTAAATAAAATGGACAGAGTAACAAAATTTTACACGCTGTTACGTGTAAGTTAAAATTGATTTCCGTATTTGATTTTTAAGCATGCAATTTTCACACGCGGTAGTGCCTGGAAAACCCCTAAATATAGGACATGCAATTTTATTTATATCTTTTTATAATCGTTTGGTTTTCTGTAATTGATTTATGCTAGCTGAAAGTGAAATTAACTTTTATACCGTAAATATGTAGCTAACTGGTTATATATAGTAGATTATTTACATTCTTATTTAAGTTATTTATCTCTGATTACTATTAACAGTTATCTGCAGTTGACTTTTAGTAAATTAAAGTACACTGTTTTAAGAAAGCTTTTAATTAAAGAGTAATAGTGAGAATATATGGTGAAAGTAAGAATGATTTTTATATGAGTTGTCAAGATCAAGACTAAGAAAAAACTAAAACGGGGCTAAATTTTTATGCCACGTGTATTCTAGGCAAAATCTCGTCCTGGTGCCCGACAGTAGGAAAAATATTTAATGAATATGAATATGCGAATGAACCTTTAATATTAGTCTTTTATAGATCTCGGAAAAGGTTCAAAAGTCAGAGTAAACGCATAAAGACAAATAAACTGAAAACCACATGTATAGCGAGATTGAAACTCTCAGAATTTGTCCAACAATTACAATAACATACTCAATATATTTTTACAAGTAAAATTTAAAAAGAAGAATATGTACTTAAACTTTATTCTTACCTTATAAAAATAGAAAAACTATTTTCGATTGGCTCGACTCAAAAAAAAAAATTCAAAATGATTTGAAAAAGAAAAACAGTAGTAAAGAGAAAACTTTTGTCATGACTCCGTTTTTTTTTTTCAACAAGAAGATTATACGTAGCAAAAAAGTTTGAAAGCATAGGATTCTTCAAACCTCAAAACGGTCAAAAGCTGAGCCAATAATCGAACGTGTAGTGGACGTAGATGTGGACTAGATGTGAATATTGAAAGTATATCCCTATCCACCACAGCTACTAACGCAGCGCTATCGGTGACGGAGACAGAATTTCTACTAAGGAGGTTCAAAAAAAAAAAAAAATTAAAAAATTTAAAGAGATTGTAATTAGTGAAATTTGAACCAATGACCTCATAATGGTTTTGAACCCCTTTTATCACTAAGTCATGCTTTTAGGCTGTGTGAAGGAGATTCAAAACATAATATATAGAGGTAAAAACCAAATTTTACTTTATATACACAATATAATTTTTCGACAAACGAGGTTCGGGTGAACATCCTTGCGCCCCTAAATCCGCCCGCGTCTGCTACAACTTCTTCTTTTCTTTTTCTCCATCATCATCTTTTTCTACTACTACTACTACACAGGGGTGTACATAGGTCGGGTTGGTTGGGATTTTCTAATTACCAAATCAAATCAATTGTATCGGGTTATTAAAATTAAATACCAAATCAAACCCAAAAAAGCCGGATTTTTTAATCTCGAATTTTCGGTTTTTTTCGGATTTTTTTCATAAAGTCTTCATAGCACAAAATATAAAATTTGTGCTCCGCATATTTCTTTAATCTTAGTAAGACAGAACTATATAAGATGTTTTCAATAAAATAACATAATATGAGATGAGTCATGACATTGTACTAAAATATTCAACAATAAAGATAATAAAATCGCATAAAATAAATATTATTAATAAACCATAATGTAAACAAACATAATTTAAAATTATGACTAATAAGTATAAAGGCGGATCCAAGATTTAAACCTTATGAGTTCAGCTTTTAAAATTTTTACCATTGAATCCATTATAATTTGAAAGTTATGGGTTCATCTCTACTATTTTTGTAATTTTAATGAATTTTTACATATAAATTTTTACTCCGTGTCGAAAGTTATGGGTTCAATTGAACCCGCGGAGTATATGCTAGATCCGCCCATGAATAAGTACTATATTTACATGACTAACCACAAAAAGAAAAATAAGTTATACATTTTATCTAAACAATGAAAAAACTAAAAAATAGATATACACCACTATTTTCATTCATAGTACAATCGAATTGAATGTTTTTAATTAGCATTCGTATTGATTTGATTTTTGTTTAAGATCTATTTGAGTTACTAACATTTATGTACTATAAAACTTATTGGAGCATCCAAAAATTATAAGCCCAAACTTGAAATAATACGTTAAAAGATAAAACTATAAAAAAGTTTAAGAAATATTTATAAACTACACACTATCATAAATATTTTTATGCATTAAATATATTTAAAACTTCTATACATATAATGTCGGGTTTGTTTGGTTCGGTTTGACTTTTTTTAGTTAAAACCAAACCAAACCAAATATGGTCGGGTTTTTTTTCTCAACACCAAACCAAATCAAACCAAACTATAGTCGGATTTTTTTTTCGATTTGGCTCGAATTATCGGGTTGATGCGATTTGTCGGTTTCATTTGTACCCCCTACATNTCTATGGTTCCACATGAGAAACCAGTACGAATATAACCTACATGTCCAATTGAACTATGAGCTAGAAGTCTTTTTACTTTCGTTTGGGCCATGATGTACTTCTACCTATTATAGCACCGGCAACCGAAGTCGAGCATACATACGAAGACTTCCATGAAAGGTCTCATTCATCTTGATTGAGGAGTTTCTTACTGACCGAGAGACTAGGCCAACTTACTGCGCCATGCCATGGTTTAAGCTTTAGGCTCCATAGACG
>ML405109.1:15000-22596 GCA_005239525.1 Nicotiana knightiana | reverse complement strand
CCACCACCTTAACTACCGGCTTCTGAGTCATCTCCACTTCTTTTTCAGTCTCACTCTGTGCTCTGGGTTATTCCTCACTATGTTGCACTGTTGCCTTGGTCAAGTTTGTTGAATCATCAAGTTCAGTCGGCATGGGTACCAGTGTCTCGGTCTGTCTGCTTTCATGAGCTCTTTCCAGTTCCAAATTTAATTCTCTGCCACTGCGAAGAGTCACTGCCATCAGCTGCCTTGGGCCCTGGTCCACAAGATTTACCTGAGTATCTGCAGGTAAAGTTCCAGGAGGACGACTGTTTACTGCCATAGATATCTGGCCCAACTGTATTTCAATATTTTTAATAGCTACATCATGTACATCTACTCTTTCACTGATTTTTTCATTTGACCCAATTACCTGCTGCATCATAGCTTTTAACCTGGCAAACCCATCTTCTTGCCTTCCCCCTTGTTGTTGCTGAGGAGGGTAGTATGATTGTTGCTGATTCTGATGGGTATAACCTTGTGTCCTCTGATACGGTGCTGCATTACCTTGTGGGCCCCTGGCACCCATATTTCTACTATTCTGCTGTGGGTGAGGTGGCCTATATGGTTGAACTTGCTGACCCCAGTTCTGCCCCCCTTGTCTCTGGCTTCCATAATTCGACACATAATTCATATTTTCTGGATAAGGAGGGTGATGACATTTTGTATTCAAGTGGTTGACTAATGCAAGAAGTGCATAAGCCCCCATTAGTTGTGTCAACGATGTGTACTTGCTGTTTTTGTCCTGATTCTTCCACCTTCTTAGTAAGTATACTCATTTGTGTTATCAAGGTGGCCACGTTCTCTGCAATGGTATTAGATGGATCGAATGGCACTGAATGAACTACAGGAGTAATGGGTGCATTCCTTGTTGTCCATCCTGAATTCTGTGCCATTTTATCAAGTAAGATTTGACTCTCTCTCCAAGTTTTGCTCAGGAATGCTCCATCAGCCGAAGCATCAACATTTTCTTTCACAGTATCAGCTAAACCCATGTAGAAACGTTGCCCCCAACATTTACTCTGGAATGCCATGATGTGGACAGATAACCAGCATACTCTTAAATCGTTCCCATGTCTCTTGAAGTGTTTCAACTGGTTTCTGTCTGAAGCTCAAGATTTCATCAATTTGTTGGGCAGTCTTGTTCTGTGGATGAAACTTGTTCACAAACTGTTTGACTAACTCCTCCCATGTGGTAATGGAATTTATGGGGAGTGAGTTTAGCCAAGTTTGGGCAGCACCAGTCACTGAAAATGGAAACAACAACAGTTTTATTGCCTCCTGAGTGACGTTAGGTTGCCTCTGTGTTTTGCTGATTGACAAGAAGTTTTTCAAGTGCTGTTGGGGGTCTTCAATGTATGACCCTGAGAATAGCCCTTTGTTCTGCAATAGGTGCAGCATATTATTTGTTATCTAAAAGGACTCGGCCTGTATCTGAGGAACCAGTATTATCGTGGCCAAATTCTTAGCTGTGGGTTGTGCCCAGTCATATAAAGGAGCCTCTTCCCCTATTTGAGCGACAGGGTCTACCACATCATCCCCATGATTTTTCCGGTTATGTGCATCCTCCATGTCGGTTTCAATTTGTTCAATTTGTGGTTGATGTTTGCTTTTCCGGTTGGTCCGGTTTATGGCCCTGAAAAATTTCTCGGGGTCTGATAAGTCTTCAATTACTTCACCAGTCCTCGATAAGTTTCTAGGCATGCACCTGCAACGCGTTAGCAAACGTTAAACTTTCAATGTGAAAACAAAAATTTGAAGACAATTGACTATATTTCAGAATTTTGTATTTCTTCCAACTCAATTAATAATACCGTTAATTCCCCGGAAATGGCGCCAAAATTTGATCACGCTCAACTATGTCTAATAAAATACTAAACAGGCATTGCAAATATAATCCGGGGTATTATGCCCAGAGTCGATCCCACAGGGAATTTACGTATCAATCAAGTCTTTAGAATACACAACTTTTACTCAATTAATTCTCTCAAGACTTTTAATATAAATTGANTATGACTTTTGTCTATACTCCGGGAGTGATGTTGTTCAAACAACTACCTAAATATGCACTCTCTCTCAAGTAGATACATAATAAATAGGAACAACTAATTGAGGATGAACCCTAAACGTGTAGGAGACTTCTATTCCAACCGGGAAACACTTAAACTCGTCAAAATTTGGAATTGACCAAACTTGGGACCCCGGGCGTTTGGGCTCAAACGCCCCCTTAAGGCCAGGGCAGGCCTGGCGTTTGGGCTCTAACGCCCCCCTAACGCCAGGAGCTGTGTGGCTTTAGGGGCCAAATGCCCGGCTATCGCCCGGGTGTTTTCTCTTCGACCCTTAAGCGTATTTTCGACGTATTTTCATCCCTTTAGCTCCGTTTCCATCTCCACTTCACCTACACATGAAATAAACTCCATTAACGCACATAAAATGTAAGGCATATAACATATTAAACCATGAAGTCTAGCCTCGCATCATTTTCCAAAATAAATTCTTTCTAAAGTATTGTTTACTAAATTGTGAGGTCTAAATTGTACATTACCCAATACTGTCTGTTTGTATAAGTCTATACTGATTGTCTGGATACCCTTGCCCTTGTCTGAAATCTTTGTTGGCCTCATGCTGTAGAAAATAAAGTAGGGTTGTTTGTTAGCCTACTTAGTTGGTCTGCTAGATTATTGTCTTTTCCTTTTATATGTTCAAATTCTATATTGTATATAGAGATTGTATCTAGGAAGTTTAAGCATCTTCTTTTACTGCTACTTTTATTATTAGTCTTTTTATGATATTTTACAATTGCTTCGCAGTCTGTTCTAACTAATCTTTCTGGTTTATTAAGAATATATAGTCTAAAACTGTTTAATCCATATATTACTGCTAATATCTAGGCATCTATACTACTCATATTTCCTTTTTCCTTATACTTTCCACTACGGTATGCACATATTTTCTCTTCTTTTTTATCACTATATTTATTCGGTCTAGCCTTTACTATAGCGCCCCATCCAGCCAAACTACCATCCGTTTCTATTATAATATAATCTGTCTCTAATGGTGGATTTAGATCAGGGATATCTTTTATCATTTCTTTTATTTTTCGACAATCTTAATATCTTCTGTGTTGAACTGTTTTTGTCCTTTTATACCTGTCTTTGAATATAAGGGTCCAGCTATTTTACTAAATCTTTTATAAATGGTCTTGCATAATTTATAATTCCTAAGAATTTTTGTAACTCTTTTGTATTATTTAGTTTATCTGGCATTTCTAAAACCTTTTTAGTTATATGAGGCTGTAACTTTACTTTTCCCTCTCCTAGGGTTACTCCTAAAAAGTTTATATAATTTTTATACAATTTCATCTTTTTCTTGCTAATTATTATTCTATTTTCTACAAACAATCTAAAGACTGTCTGTAAGTGCCCTAAATGTTCTTTCATATCTTTACTAAAAACTAGGATGTCATCTACGTATACAAGTACAAATCTTTTGTATTCTCCAAAGATATTATCCATTTTTCTCTGGAAGATCGGCGGTGCCGTTTTGAGCCCAAAAGGCATTACTAGCCATTCAAAATGCGCTTCTGGACAAGTGAATGCCGTCCATTATGTACTATCTTTATGCATTTTTACCTGCCAGTATCCTGATTTACAGTCAAACTTACTAAAGATTCTTTTTCCTTGTATTCTATTTATTAATTCAGTTTTATCTGGTAGTTTATATCCTTCTGTGTTCGTATTATCATTGAGTCTTTTATAATTTATTACCATTCTAGCCTTTCCTCTTACTATTTCGTTATGGTTTCTGACCATAAACGCTGTTGATCTGTGTCTAGATGTTGATCTTCTTATTACTCCTAATTCTAATAGTTCTTTAATTTTGATTTTAAAATCCTCTATATCTTGATTCGTTGCTTCTATCGAGGCTGTTTTTATTACATAATCTGGATTTATAATATCTAACCTACATAATATCTTATTATTTTCCTAGTGTTTTAAGGATTTTTCTCCTATTATTTCTATTTCATCTAGAATTCTAATTATGTTGTCTAGGTCCTTTTGGTTTTCTATTATTCCTATTCTTTTTATTCATGTTTGGAAATTGTATAATTCTGTTTCTACTTCTATAAAATCATAGTTTTTATCCAAGATTTCGTCTTCTTCTAATAGTAAATTTAGTTCTTTTTTACAACGAGTTTTATTAGTCTCACATTCTTCACAACATTTATCTTGTTTTATATCTTCTAGACCTTTTTGACTTAAAGTTGTCTTTATTTTAGTTGTCTGTACATGCATATGGGTTATGTTTTTAAAAAAGATTACTCCGTCTCTACTTATTAAACAACTCCCATTATTGTATAACATAAAAACTTAATCCTATTAGAAAGTCTACATTAATATCTAAATCCCTAACCCATATCTTTTTCATTTTATAACTTGGTTTATAAAATTCTAAACAAGTATTTATAAAACTAATTTGTGCCTTGTTAATATAATGTTTATATATATTATGTGTCCCGTCCATTTGCATGGTTGCGACAGGCTTATCTAGTGTTTTTTATTAATTCTGGTGGTACTATTTTCTTGTTTATGATACATTTGGTACATCCTGAATCTACCAATGCTAAAGTTTCTATTTCATATCCTTCTATTTTAAGTCTCACTAAAACTTTTAAAGTACTTAGTCTTTTATCTTCATTACATATAAAGGTATCGTATACTTCTTCACTCATTAGTTCTTCTAAATAGTCTTTTTTCATGCTTTCAGGTTGTTTTCCTTTTTCTAATTGTTGTAATCTTCTTTCTAGTTCTTCTACCTTTCTTTCTAACTTTAAAATCCTTTCATTGCTTAGAGATTCATCTTCCTTTTTTAAATTCTTTTTTGTCATTTATTATTATGTTTAGTTCTTTTTCTATGCACATTATACATCCTTCTTTATAACAACTCGTGCATTTAGCCATTTTCTCTTTACTAGGAAACCATTTACAAATAAAACAAGGGTTACTATCTAAACCTTTACCTTTTTCAAAGTCATGATTATATTTTTCTATTATATTCATTAAATTTCCTATATGAAAATTATCTAATTGTTCTAATCCTATATTATTTATGAGATCTTCTTCTTCTGAGTCTGAGGAATCTGATTTTTCTCTTTCTTCTGCCTCCAAACTTATTACAGAATATATATTTTCATTATCTGACATGTATTCGTCTACATTTATTAGAGTTTCTTGAAAGTCTTTTATTAATTGTAAATTTCTAGTTTTATTGTTGATTCTTTTTGGACAAGTATTGGCTAAATGTTCTATGCTTCCACAAGTAAAATATTCTAATTTGTTTTTGTAGTTTCTATCTGTTCTATATTTTTGAACATTTCTATCTCTATTTAAATATGGCTTTTTAGCTGACGACTTTCTAAGGTAATATTTTCTTCTACCATAATTCTTATTATATNTTTTCGATATTTTTTACGTCTTTGTCTATCTTTATCGTAATTCTGTGTTGTGTATACTACTTCTTTACAAAAACCCATTTCATTCTCTTTTAACTGTTTTTGTATTTGTAGGTTTGTACATTTTTCTTGTAAAATAGTCATTACATGTTGTATTCTATGTCCTATTACCCATTTTGTATTAGGGTTTTGTATTACTTCTTCTCTTTTGTACCATCTTTCTTCTATTTCTCTTCCTAAGGGTCCTGGTAATTTATTAAAGAGCTTTTCACCTAGATCTTCGTCAAATGTGTTTCCGCTAATAGTACAATAATAGAAAAAGTCGTTTAAAAAGTTTTTAATCTGGAACCAACTACTTATACTTAATTGTTCTAGCTTTATTGAAGCATCTCTCTGTAGTGTTATTAATCCACTATTTGGGTCTTCGCCAGTGAGCAAAATATGAATTTGATTAGTAAAATTATAAGGATTTGCTCGTAGTGCTACTAAATTCTAAAATTCTTGGGGAAACTCTACTTTATATGCTTCCCACACTCCTTTAGCTGATTCTCCTAGAAAAGTTTCTAAGTATCTATACATAATTTCTGCATATGATTCTGAGTAATTTTTAATATAGTCTGCCACCACTATTCCTTTCCATAAATCTATTACCGAATTCCACATTTGTAGATCGTGTGCAGCTATATTTAATATCTTACATTTACTACCTCCTTCTTGTAGTTTAATTGGTTCTTCTATAGGCATTCTTTTACCCATTGGATTTACATTTTCTTGAGGAGTCTCTCCGACCTTATATACTCGTCTTCTAGGTGTATTACATGTGTTAGTGTCTACCGTGAATGTTTGTTGAGGAGCCTTTTGGAAAGGTGTTGAACTTGTAGACTCCATTAATTTTTTTTTTTTTACTTATTAGAGATTCTATTTCTATGTCATCATTTTCGTCTTCTACGTCTTTTATTATTCTATTCATTTGTTCTAATTTTGACGGAATATCATATTGTTTCGTATATCAAATATTATCTGTTCTTAGTTCGCATCTTTTAAAATGTGTTTTAACTTCTTCTAAGTTTAAGTCTCTTGATTTACAACCTTTACATTTGTAAAGTTTTCTTTCATTATTTTTATAAATTTCTTTAGCTTTTCTATTGCTATGT
Source organism: Nicotiana knightiana (assembly GCA_005239525.1). NCBI lineage: Eukaryota > Viridiplantae > Streptophyta > Magnoliopsida > Solanales > Solanaceae > Nicotiana > Nicotiana knightiana. Next base: position 15,972 of record ML405109.1, on the reverse strand, counting down.
CTACTTCAAAATCATCTTCTGGTAAAATTTCTATGTTCATCATTTCGGTGTTTCCTTCATCTATTGTATTTTCTGTTGTACATTCTTCATTATTCCCTTGTTGGGGTGTATAATTATAATCTGTAAATCTAATTGATATTTCTCCCTTCGTGTTAGTGTACATTAGATGAGATTCTGATTTTAATTTAGAGACGGAGATTGTGATGGCTTTCTAGATTCCATTCTAATCATGCGTACTCTTCGGGGTCTATTTTTATTGGCTTTATTAGTTTAATTCATTTATTTCCCATTTACTATCATCTGTAATTTTTCCTAAAAATCCTATACACATTAAGAGATTATTTCCGTTAGTCATTTCTTCGTATCCTTTAGTCTGTATTCCTATTTTTATGTTTTTCCGAATTCTAGCATATTCATCATAAAGTCTGGGCTTATATAAAAAATTCCTCCATTATTTGTCATGTCTACCTCTGTTAATCCTATTATAGATTTCTTTAATTCCGATCATCTATCATCATATACTACTACTAGGACTTTTGTTCCTAGATTCTTTCTAGTTCATCCTTTAAGTCCTATAATTGTTAGTCTCATATGCATTAAATTCTTTTTAAACATTTTTACTACTTTCATTGATTCTGGATTAATTAGGCTTAAAGTTGTAAAATTATCTCCTATAGCTGATATCTGGTCCTCTCTATAATGTCTGTATAGCTGAGCTGTATTACTGAGCCATCTAGTTTTGTATAAGATTCTTGGGTCTAAGAGTCTTAGTTTATTTTGTTGGAAAATTTTTATATTCCTATCTACATCTATTATTTCATCTAACTGTTGATTATCTTCTTCTTTTCGTCTGCTTAGTATTCTTGATAATATATTATTACTTAGTCTATTTTCTGAGCAGCTTGGTCTTGATCTAGCTGAAAGAAAGTCCATTTTTTCTGCTTTTTACTTATTCTTTCTTTTTGTGGCGTT
>ML405109.1:0-10000 GCA_005239525.1 Nicotiana knightiana | reverse complement strand
AATCCGTTAGGTGGCGACTCTTCAAATTCCATAACCCTTCCCAAAAGAAAATGAGTTTTCCCAAAAATGTCGACATCCTATTTCACGAGAAAAAGGGGGACGCGACAAGTATAATTTCTAAGTGACTACACAGTTGCCTACTAATTACAGGGTATAGGTGATTAAACCTATAGACATTCTATTTAGGTGATTTACGCAGTAATTTGCAGTGATAACTACATGAGATATTCAGAATTACTTAGTTTGCTATTCGATTCGCAGGCAGGATATAAAAATCGGAAACCTATAGGCATGCTTTCTAATAGTGGTAACAAAATAGTGTTTAAAGTTCAATTTTAGAGCTTAAAGCAAATGGGATTATCCTATAGGCATGATTTCTATGATTAGCGATTGAAACTGATTTTAACTCCCATAGGCATGTTTCCTAAAGGAGAAATTATAACAACATCATATTGACCAATATAAACCCTATAGGCATGATTTCTAAAAATGCATATTTGTAGAGCATAAGCTAACGTGACACCTATAGTCATGGACATGAAACATTGGTCACTTTATTCCCTATAGGCATGATATCTAGCAAAATGTATAGAAGCAAAATATATTAAGCGAATGAAACACTTGGGTCCTATGGGCAGGTTATCTAACAACACATAGGAGTAGAACATGTTTGCGCAAATTAACCCTTGTAGGAAAGATCTCTACCCGTTCATGCAAAGTGAGAATAAAATCATTTTACTAACACCCCAATTGTTATTACAACACCATTACAGACCCAATGAGTGAAATAAATTACAGTATTACAGAATAGTTATAGTGGACCTAAGGCAGGCCCAATGTACACCGAGCCTGACCAGGCGTGTAAATATTTCTTTTAGGTATTTTTATCTTAATCTTAATATATATATATAAAATATTCTGGGTTTTCCCGAAAGGGAAAACTCACCTCACTTTTTAACTATGTAAGTTTTATACGCTTTATATTCCCACTCTAAAACAGATATTGTTTCTGTACTAATATTACGTTTTATAATATAACTTCGTTCTGTATTAATTATTAAATTTGATTCTTGTATATGTTCAGCTAATTCCAGATTTGCTGTTAAAAGATTTCTGACCTTTTTTAAAATTTTCTTTAATTCTATTTTTCTTTGTAAGATTTCACTTAAGATCCAATAACTAAAGGCTATTTGTTTAGTTAAAGGATGTTGTCTCATAAATATTATTTATCCTAATGGGATATGTTTTATATTGTTTCTAATTGTCCTAAGATAATCTTTTTCTCGTTCTAGTTCTATGCTTAATGTTTCTATCACTAAAATAATACGATTTTTAAGTTTTGGGTTGTTTAATTTGCCTGGTTCTGGTCTTTCGCAAAGAGCTAATTTTATTTCTAACTGATCTATATAGTCTGTATAATTGCTAATATTTTCTAAGGTAATATATATCAGTTTTTAGTGGCAACTTATAAATCTAGTAAAACTATGTTGTTTCATAAGATTGTGGCCCAAAAAATCTTCTAGTCTTATCCTAAAGGTGCACTGTATCTAAAAGTCCTTTTATAATATCCTATTCTTCTATTGCTTTCTAGTATATCGCTTTCTACGACAGTTATTTCCCAATGAAGTCTATTTAGTATGTTATCTACTTGATAGTATTTCTCGTATTGCTCTACAAATGTTTTAAGTCTAATAAGCCAGCTATATTTCTTTTCTTTATTAAGTATCTTTAGTTGTTCTCTATGAATATTTGTAAAAGTAATACCTATATATTTAGCGTACCAAGTTCTTCTCATATATTTACTATCCTATTTCTTTTGTTTTAATAATACTATCCAACTATATTCTAAGGCGGATATTCTATCTATGAGTCTGAATAATCTTTCTCTATTGGTATTATTGGTATGTAGATATCTATATAATTCGTATAATAGGTCTAATTCTTTTCTTATTCCTACTAATGGTTTATTCATGAATTATGATAATAGGACTAGAATCTTCTTGCTCTGATGCCAAGATAAAGAGGGTTATGATATTTCGATGAAAATGTATTTTGCTTTGGAAAATGTATTGTTTGAAAAGAGGGTTGCTTAAGAATGTTGTTTTCTTATAGTTGTACTGTCCTACTCGGTACTTACTCACCTCTTCTTACTCAATTAATCATATAAATTCTATGAATTAATTCTCTGATTTTTCTTCCCTTTTTTTATTTATTTATTCATTTTATTTTTAATTTTTGACATTGTCCAGTCATGAACCTTGTTTTACTATTCATCTCTTTCTCTTAATCTATACTCCTAACAACTATCTTCTTTAACCAAACCCTGGTCATGGATATTTAAAGCGTCCTCTTATCAAATGGACTTTAAAACAATAGTCCCTTCAATGCCTAGGAATTTACAGGTTAATCCATCGAAGAATTAAGAAATTAAGAGAATAACCATTTACTAGGTATAACAGATTCATTTTAAAAGAACTTAAATCTATTTTTTACATAAAGACAATCATAACATAAAACTTGTAATTTACATATAGAGGAAGATATTACAGAGAATATAAAGCATATAAAACATACATAGTTAAAGAGTGAGGTGATTTTCCCTTTCGGGAAAACTCGAAAACTTTGCTCCTACTTAGCTTACTTGCACAATATTTAAGAATTTACAAAGAAAGTTTTATACTAGAGTAGAGGATATTTTGGCTAAGGAATGAAACAAAAGTATTTCTTGGAGAGTTTGGTTTTGAAGAATTGTTTTTGCTTCCGTGTTTTTCTTTCTTGCCTCTCTTTGCTTGTGAGCTTCTCCTTTTATAGGCAAAAATCGGACTTCAAATGTGGATTTCAAATTACAAAGGCATCTTTATGACTCAGCCGGGTACACTTTGGGCCCCATCGTCACGTAAAGTCATTGAAGATGGCTTTGCATTATTGCCCTTTCTCCTGTAGCTGCTTTATTAAAGAAGATTCCGTTTCTTTTCTTTCGTCGTCTTCCTCTTTATTGGAACTGAAATTCATACATATTCGTACTTGTATTTATACTTGTATATACATGCATTTGTTTTTTTTATGTGTTGAGATTGTGTATTGCTATGGCATCGAAACTCATTCATGAGTCATCGTTGTCTGGGTCTTGGGCGTCTTGAAAATAATTTATCCTCTGATCATTTTCTTCAGAGTTAGAGTCTTCAACATTGTAGACTTCATTTCTAGATCCTGTTTCTGGAGCTGGGTTAATATGTTTGTGTTCGTTCTCCTTTCCTTTGAAATAATTCTCTAATGTCTGCTGTACTATTTGTTGTATATCCCTCCTTTTTGCTACTGATTTTTTCTTTTTTTGTCTTAGCGTCTTTGGTAATTTTGTTTTAGTTTGTGATGAAGTTCCTTCATCTTCACATTTTAGCAAAGTGACAGCTATCAACGGATTTGATGAGTCTTTACCGGCTACCGTTTGAACCGGACTAGCTGTATCTCTATCTGATACAGTAGATTTCTTAACATTCAGAGGGGAATGTACGCCCATCTCATCCATTTTTTTGTTGGGATGGAAAACCTTTGCTTGAGCTAGTTCGTGCTCTGTCTGTCTTAGCTGTTTCTTCAGAATCTCCATTCTTTTTTCAAGATTTGTATTCTCTTGGACCAGTCCTTCATTCTTTTGATTTAGTCTTTTGAAGTCTTCAGTCATGGAGTGGCAGTGGTCACAGAATATGATTTTGTCTGTATCTTTCTGTATATTGTATTGTGGTGTTTTTTCTGGGTTCTGTCTAAGTAGCTTGGTCCTAAAATTCCTCTAGCATAGTCTAAAGCTTCCGTAAAATCATTGAATCCTTTAAAAAGTGATTTTTCTGCATCTTTGATCGAGTCTATTACCTCAATCCAAGTGTGGAAAATTCCATTTGTTTTTCTGTGTATAACTACGTAAAATTTAAACTTTTTGTCTCTATTTTTATCTGTAAAATACTATCCCAGAGCATTTAAAGATGCAATGAGATGTTTGTCTGTAAAATATTTTCTCTTCTTTTTTATCACTATATTTATTGGTTCTAGCCTTTAATGTAGCTCCCCATCCAGCCAAACTACTATTCATTTCTATTATAATATAATTTGTCTCTAATGGTAGATTTAGATCAGAGATTTATTTTATCATTTCTTTTATTTTTTGGACAATCTTAATATCTTCTGTATTGAACTGTTTTGTCCTTTCATACCTTTCTTTTAATACAAGGGTCCAGTTATTTTTCATAAATCTTTTATAAATGGTCTTGCATAATTTATAATTCCTAAGAATTTTTGTAACTCTTTTGTATTATTTAGTTTATCAGGCATTTCTAAAACATTTTTAGTTATATGAGGTTGCAACTTTACTTTTCCCTCTCCTAGGGTTACTCCTAAAAAGTTTATATAATTTTTACACAATTCCATCTTTTTCTTGCTAATTATTATTTCATTTTCTACAAACAGCCTAAAGACTGTCTGTAAGTTCCCTAAATGTTCTTTCATATCTTTACTAAAAACTAGGATCTCATCTATGTATACAAGTATAAATATTTTGTATTCTCCAAAGATATTATCCATTTTTCTCTGGAAGATCGGCGGTGCCGTTTTGAGCCCAAAAGGCATTACTAGCCATTCAAAATGTCCTTCTGGACAAGTGAATGCTGTCCATTCTATACTATCTTTATGCATTTTTACCTGTCAGTATCCTGATTTACAGTCAAATTTACTAAAGATTCTTTTTTCTTGTATTCTATTTATTAATTCAGTTTTATCTGGTAATTTATATCCGTCTGTGTTCATATTATCATTGAGTATTTTATAATTTATTACCATTCTAGCCTTTCCTCTTACTATTTCGCTATGGTTTCTGACCATAAACGTTGTTGATCTGTGTCTAGATGTTGATCTTCTTATTACTCCTAATTCTAATATTTCTTTAATTTGGATTTTAAAATCCTCTATATCTTGATTCGTTGATTCTATCGAGGCTGTTTTTATTACATAATCTGGATTTATAATATCTAACTTACATAATATCTTATTATTTTCCTAGTGTTTTAAGGGTTTTTCTCCTATTATTTCAATTTCATCTAGAATTCTAATTATGTTGTCTAGGTCCTTTTGGTTTTCTATTATTCCTATTATTTTTATTCATGTTTGGAAATTGTATAATTCTGTTTCTACTTCTATAAAATCATAGTTTTTATCCAAGATTTCGTCTTCTTCTAATAGTAAATTTAGTTCTTTTTTACAACGAGTCTTATTAGTCTCGCATTCTTCACAACATTTATCTTGTTTTATATCTTCTAGACCTTTTTGACTTAAAGTTGTCTTTATTTTAGTTGTCTGTACAGGCGTCTGGGTTATGTTTTTAAAAAAGATTAATCTGTCTCTACTTATTAAACAACTCCCATTATTGTATAACATAAAAACTTAATCCTATTACAAAGTCTACATTAATATCTAAATCTCTAACCCATATCTTTTTCATTTTATAACTTGGTTTATAAAATTCTGAACAAGTATTTATAAAACTAATTTGGGCTTTGTTAATATAATGTTTATATATATTATGCGTCCCGTCCATTTGCATGGCTGCGACAGGCTTATCTAGTATTTTTTATTACTTCTGGTGGTACTATTTTCTTGTTTATGATGCATTCGGTACATCTTGAATCTACCAACGGTAAAGTTTCTATTTCATATCCTTCTATTTTAAGTTTTACTAAAACTTTTAAAGTACTTAGTCTTTTATCTTCATTACATATAAAGGTATCATATACTTCTTCATTCATTAGTTCTTCTAAATAGTCTTTTTTCATACTTTCAGGTTGTTTTCCTTTTTCTAATTATTGTAATCTTCTTTCTAGTTCTTCTACCTTTCTTTCTAACTTTAAAATCCTTTCATTGCTTAAAGATTCATCTTCCTTTTTAAATTCTTTTTTGTCATTTATTATTATGTTTAGTTCTTTTTCTATGCACATTACACATCCTTCTTTATAACAACTCGTGCATTTAGCCCTTTTCTCTTGGCTAGGAAACCATTTACAAATAAAACAAGGGTTACGATCTAAACCTTTACCTTTTTTAAAATCATGATTACATTCTTCTATTATATTCATTAAATTTCCTATATGCAAATTATCTAATTGTTCCAATCCTATATTATTTATAAGATCTTCTTCTTCTGAGTCTGAGGAATCTGATTTTTCTGTTTCTTCTGCCTCCAAACTTATTATAGAATATATACTTTCATTATCTGACATGTATTCGTCTACATTTATTAGAGTTTCCTGAAAGTCTTCTATTAATTGTGAATTTCTAGTTTTATTGTTGATTCTTTTTGGACAAATATTGGCTAAATGTTCTATGCTTCCACAAGTAAAATATTCTAATTTGTTTTTGTAGTTTCTATCTGTTCTATATTTTCGAACATGTCTATCTCTATTTAAATATGGCTTTTTAGCTGACAACTTTCTAAGGTAATATTTTCTTCTACCATAATTCTTATTATATTGCGGTTTTCGATATTTTTTATGTCTTTATCTATCTTTATCATAATTCTGTGTTGTGTATACTACTTCTTTACAAAAACCCATTTCATTCTGTTTTAACTGTTTTTGTATTTGTAGGTTTGTACATTTTTCTTGTAAAATAGTCATTACATGTTGTATTCTATGTCCTATTGCCCATTTTGCATTAGGGTTTTGTATTACTCCTTCTCTTTTGTACCATCTTTCTTCTATTTCTCTTCCTAAGGGTCCTGGTAATTTATTAAAGAGCTTTTTACCTAGATCTTCGTCAAATGTGTTTCCGCTAATAGTACAATAATAGAAAAAGTCGTTTAAAAAGTTTTTAATCTGGAACCAACTACTTATACTTAATTGTTCTAGATTTATCGAAGCAGGTCTCTGTAGTGTTATTAATCCATTATTTGGGTCTTCGCCAGTGTGCAAAATATGAATTTGATTAGTAAAATTATAAGGATTTGCTCCTAGTGCTACTAAATTCTAAAATTCTTGGGGAAACTCTACTTTATATGCTTCCCACACTCCTTTAGCTGATTCTCCTAGAAAAGTTTCTAAGTATCTATACATAGTTTCTGCATCTGATTCTGAATAATTTTTAATATAGTCTGCCACCACTATTCCTTTCCATAAATCTATTACCGAATTCCTCATTTGTGGATCGTGTGCAGCTATATTTAATATCTTACCTTTACTACCTCCTTCTTGTAGTTTAATTGGTTCTTCTATAGGCATTCTTTTACCCATTGGTTTTACATTTTCTTGAGGAGTCTCTCCGATCCTATATACTCGTCTTCTATGTATATTACCTGTGCTAGTGTCTACCGTGAATGTTTGTTGATGAGCCTTTTGGAAAGGTGTTGAACTTGTAGACTCCATTAATCTTTTTTTGACTTATTAGAGATTTTATTTCTATGTCCTCATTTTCGTTTTCTATGTCTTTTATTATTCTATTCATTTGTTCTAATTTTGACTGAATATCATATTCTTTCGTATATCCAATATTACCTGTTCTTAGTTCGCATCTTTTAAAATTTGTTTTAACTTCTTCTAAGTTTAAGTCTCTTGATTTACAACCTTTACATTTAAAAAGTTTTCTTTCATTATGTTTATAAATTTCTTTAGCTTTTCTATTGCTATGTCTACTTCAAACTCATCTTCTGGTAAAATTTTTGTTCATCATTTCGGTGTTTCCTTCATCTATTGTACTTTCTGTTGTACTTTCTTCATTTATCCCTTGTTGGGGTGTATAATTATAATCTGTAAATCTAATTGATGTTTCTCCCTTCCAGTTAGTATACATTAGATGAGATTTTGGTTTTAAAACCTTCTTTTTATTAAAACTTTGTAGATTCCATTTTAATCCTGCGTACTCTTCGGGGTCTATTTTTATTGGCTTTATTAGTTTAATTCCTTTATTTCACATTACTTCTACTACATCATCTATTTTTAGTCTAAATTTGGTGTTACTATCATTTGTCATTTTTCCTAAAAATCCTATACACACTAAGAGATTATTTCTGTTAGTCATTTCCTCGTATCCTTTAGTCTGTATTCCTATTTTTATATTTTTTTCCGAATTCTAGCATATTCATCATAAAGTCTGGGCTTATATAAAAAATTCCTCCATTATTTGTCATGTCTACTTCTGTTAATCCTATTATAGATTTCTTTAATTTCGATCATCTATCATCATATACTACTACTAGGACTTTTATTCCTAGATTTTTTCTAGTTATTCCTTTAAGTCCTATAATTATTAGTCCCATATGCATTAAATTCTTTTTAAAACTTTTTACTTCTTTCATTGATTCTAGATTAATTAGGCTTAAAGTTGTAAAATTGTCTCCTATAGCTGATATCTGGTCCTCTCTATAATGTCTGTATAACTGAGCTGTATTACTGAGCCATCTAGTTTTGTATAAGATTCTTGGGTCTAAGAGTCTTAGTCGATTTTGTTGGAAAATTTCTATATTCATATCTACATCTATTATTTCATCTAACTGTTGATTATCTTCTTCTTTTCGTCTGCTTAGTATTCTTGATAATATATTATTACTTAGTCTATTTTCTGAGTAGCTTGGTCTTGATCTAGCTGAAAGAAAGTCCATTTTTTCTGCTTTTTACTTATTCTTTATTTTTGTGGCGTTATTTCTATTTTTTCTAATTTACTTATCAAGTTTTCTATTTCGTAATTATTACTAGATTTCTTTACTTCTTTTTCTTTTAGCAACCTATCTAATTTATTATTTACTTCTATTAACAATGCTACTATAACATTATTTTGTTTAATTACTACCTGGTCTGACTTAGATCCTGATATAAAATTTTTAAAATCTTGTGGAAAAGGTATAATTTTTTTCAATAGTTGTAAGGCTTCTTTATGTATATCTGCTATTTTCAAGAAAGAGAAATTGTTTTTAGCTCTTTTAATCTCCTTTTTACATCTTCTATTTTACTAAATAATAATTTTAAAATTTTATCTTCTTTTTCTTGTTTATCAACCCTTTTGTCTGAAGAAAATATTTTTTTTCTATTTCTTTTTCTTCTGTCTTTAAAAAATCCAAATTTTCTTCTAATTTTATAAAAACTTTCTTTTGTTTTTCTATTAATAAACATATTTCTTCTAAAACTTGTCTATTATGTTTATTATCCTGTTGAAACCTTTCACTTAGATTTATTATTAAATCTACTAAAGTATTGTGTTGCTTGTCTTCTGTATGTATAATATGTTCTCTGTTACTGAAATTACACTTTATAATAGTCTGATCTTTTAAACTTCCATATTTCTTTTCAGAGGGTATTTTTAAGTCTAAATATTCTAAGTGCTTTAAATTATCTATTTTGATTAGCCTAATGGTATCCCAATTTTCTGATACTTCAAAAAATTTATTCTTTGGTTTTCCAAATATATTTCACCTTCTATATATTGTAACTCCTACTCTAAACATATATTGTTTCTTTACTAATACTACGTTTTATTATATAACTAGGTTCTGTATTAATTATTAAATCTGATTCTTTTATCTGTTTAGCTAATTCTAGAGTTGCTGTTAAAAGATTTCTGACCTTTTTTAAAATTTTCTTTAATTCTATTTTTCTTTGTTAGTCTCATAAATATTATTTATCCTAATGGGATATGTTTTATCTTGTTTCTGATTGTCCTAAGACAATAGAAAAGCGTCCTCTCATCAAATGGATTTAGGACAATAGCCCCTTCAATGCCTAGGAATTTACAGGTTAATCTATCGAAGTTATTAATAAATTAAGAGAATAACCATTTACTAGGTATAACATATTCATTTTACAAGAACTTAAATCTTTTTTTTACATAAAGACAATCATAACATAAAACTTTTACATATCGGGGAAGATATTACAGAGAATATAAAGCATATATGCTCACGCTCAACTATGTTTTGTAGAAGACTAAGCAGGCGTTGCAAATATAATCCTGGGGTATTATGCCCAGAGTCGATCCC